>LQRL01034289.1:0-14457 GCA_001703475.1 Hydroides elegans
ATTAAGTCGGTCGCGGATCATAAATACCATAGACGCAAGAGATATTCTCCTCAATAAGCTACTTCCGCTTAAACGAGGTTTGTGTTTAGACAAATACATGTATTGAAAAAAAAATGAATTAAGCCAGTCGCGGATTTACTCAATAGTTTAGACGCAAGGATATTCTTCTCAATAAGCTACTTCCGATTAAACGAGGTTTGTGTTTAGACAAATACATGTATTGAAAAAGAAAATCAATTAAGTCGGTCGCGGATCATAAATACCATAGACGCAAGAGATATTCTCCTCAATAAGCTACTTCCGCTTAAACGAGGTTTGTGTTTAGACAAATACATGTATTGAAAAAAAAATGAATTAAGCCAGTCGCGGATTTACTAAATAGTTAAGACGCAAGGATATTCTTCTCAATAAACTTCTTCGCTTGAACGGGGTTTGTGTTAAGGGAAATATTCAAAAATAAATGAATCCAGACGCGGATTTTCAAAATAGTTAATCGCAGACCCACGTGATATTCTTTCACATAAAGTTCCACTGAAACGAAGTTTATATTGAAGAAAATATATGCAAGAGCTGAATCCGCGTCTGAATCTGTAACTTGTGGTCTTGGACCTTTTGGTCTCGGGCCCTTTACTTATACCATATGTTCCCTCCTTTACGGTCCCCTGGATTAGAATAAAAATAAACATGTTTGTTTATACCAAACTATTTAGACGTAACTCTTTTTCATAAACATTGTGAGAATTGTTGGATATTCAAATTCAAATGCATACAGAGAACATCAATTCTTTCGGTTTCTCCATTTTTACCAAAAACAATTTGAACTTGGATCATCACATATGATTTTTTTCGTAAACGTGTGACATTGCTCGATATAAAAATAACTAGACAAATTAAATTATAAATTTCTATCTACATGTAGTGTAAATAAAGAAAAATGAATATTCTTACAAAGCAAATCATTTATGTAATCAAATATTGAGGTAATGAGATCGTTTTCCAAAAAGGGAAAGCAAAAGTGATATCTGGCATAAAAGAAAACCACAGGCAAACATTGGTTCCGTTAACGTATTATTGCACCTGCTAGATTAACTTGCGTTTTCAAGAATAAAATCGCTGATTTTATTTTATAACACGAGTTACATCCTATTAATGAATAATAATCAAGGCTAAATGAAAGATTTAGAATTCCAGTTTATAAGAGACCATCAATTTTATTGCTCGTAATAAGAAGAAAGTGTGGCCGAATGTTCAATTCTTGAGATGAGTTGTTAATGGTGATTTTCAAAACAATAAAAAATGTTCTTATAGTGTTTTTTTAATGGTCTTATAGTGTTTTTTTTTAGGGAAACAAACTTATTGCATTGTATTTGCAAATGAATGATCTCCCTTCTGTAAACGGTTGACATGAATAGTTTTTTTTCTTCTTCTTGAATGATTTCCAACCTATGCCGAACACCGGATCAATTCTAAATTCTCAATTCTATTCATACTATTTAGTTACATAGAGTCTAACGAGGGTAATTAACGGTTTATTCGGTAAATGTTTATTCTTGCAGCAACTTTTCCTTGCTTGCCACTTTTTTCCGAACAGAACAAAGATTTTTTTTCGAAACGATTATTTTACTTTAGGATTATGTTCGTAAATATACAAACCAATGCATATGTATCTTAATTCTGTAAACGAATCTGTGAGAGTATTGCATAATACACATTTGATTTCTTGAAATCTTTATTCTGGTAGGAGATTGTATTTTTGCTGGCAGTAGCTTTTCTTGGTTTCTTGCTTGCAACTTCAGAATAAACATTTTGATGCAAATCAGTGTATTTAGCTTTTTCAAAGATATCTGACCATCTTTCGATTAACAAAAAATAGATAGAGATCATTTTGAAACAATAAATCGTTGAGTGCCCTTCCTCTAATTAACGTTGTATGAACAGGGTACATCGGTGTTGTAAACAGAAGTCAAAAGGACATCGACGGACAGAAGGACATTCGCGCTGCCATGGAAAGGGAACGTCAGTTCTTCGTTGGCCATGTCGGTTACAGGTAGAATTATTTTATACAAATTGTGCATTATCACGAGTTTGACCGTCCACTCGGTAGGAGGTTGAGAATATGAAAAGAACGTTCTAATTTAGGTACATATCAAAGTGTGTTACCCTTTCAATGTGTCGGACTAAGGAACAATGTTTAAGTCGACAATAGATTGACGTTCACTTGACGTTGGGACGTAAGTTAGACGTGTAACAACTTTGATTGGCTGTCGAACAAGAACGTATTTTTGGTGTGACGTCACTGTGATAATTAAGATTGCGCTTGCCGAGTTGGGGCGTTCGGCGAAGGACTCGTCAATCATGATATCCTTTTCTGTGGGTGAACTTTGCCTGCATGTCGTTTTGTTTTTCTATCAAACAAGTAATCGTTTCGGGATGAAAAACGACTTGTTTCTTATTTTAGGAATATAGTAATAGCGCGATTTCTTAAGCAACCCTTTATTGCATTTCATGATTTGATTCCAGAGAACTGGCCGACAGAATGGGAACGCCGTATCTGCAACAGGTCCTTAATCGGGAACTCAGTCGCCACATTCAGGAGACGATTCCAAGCATTCGAAACACACTTCGAACGAAAATGCTGGAAATCAAGAAAGAAATGGGCTCAATGGAAGATACCAGTACACCGGCCAAAGTGCGAGCGCTGCTGTTGAAGTGAGTGGGAATAAAAGTGATAGATCCTACAAATTATAGATTATCAAATTGATGATTAGATTAGCTACAAACAACATATTTATGCATTTCTACACACAAAACATTAAGTGGATGCTCTAGCCTAGCAAACACTGATGCCCAGTTTCAAAGCTCGCGATTCAATCTTAGATTAAGTCGGGTATTATTAGGGCTAATCCGAGACTGAAATATCCAAGACTAATATAAGACTGCTTCAATAATCTAAGCTTAATCCTCGATTATTTTTCATTTCCAGACCTTTTGACAAACCTTGGATAAATGAATTTAGGAATAATCTAAGATTAATTCTCATGTCTCATGATAACATGAGCATTATGTTGATAAACGTCTATCCTGTGATCTATGCTGAAGCATAAATTTATTAGTAGAAAATTCTATCTATCCGTGCATCAGTACGTCGTGTTTGGCCTTTTTCTCTGTGCTTGATCACACATATCAATATGCCAGTCATTTTCTCTAAAGAGGGTCGGTAGTCTACTTTTCAAATTTATTGCAAGGTGTTAAAAGTATCTCGGTATATGTACTTACAAACTTTCGAATCATCACAATATAATACAAACTAGTGGAATACACTGTAAAGTTCATATTAAGGTAACAAGATAACAATTTTGGCATAAATTTATCTGAAAGTTAGACCTTTGATCATACAACTTTAGCTAAATGCCATGATATCATATACATTGTCATAAACTGAAGTTAAGCTTTTGGACGAAAAATATTTTTTTCTTATCAATCAAACTAATTCAAGAATAATATACCGTTATTTGTACTTTGTGGTACTCAATATCATTATAAACGAAAAAACACAAATTTAGAGTAGAAAAGGCAACATTTGCAAATGATACCCGACTTAATCCTACTAGCCCCCAGGATTACATTTTCAGCCTTAGATTGACTATAGTCCATAGGTGTGAAACGCGAAAATGTTCTAATCTTAGACTAATCCAAGGATTACAGCCAATCTTCGATTAATCGCAAACTCCGAAACTGGGCACAAATCTCACGTGAGCTTGCGTGAGACTCACACTAATCTCGTTATGTGGGCTTCACATTGTGATGCTCACTATAAGGTCACAAAATCGCACCATAGCCTCACATGGGACGTATGTTAGCTAAGAAAAGGCTCACCTGATTATTCTAGTCTCAGGTGAGTCTAAAGGCGCGCGCTCACTGACACGAGTACGAGTACGAGAACGAATACGAATGCGAGACAAAATTTGAACGTTGTTTGCAATGTTTGACAAGTATGTTAGTTAAAGTTATTGGTTGAAAGCCGTATAAAAGAAGGGCACCCACGACCTAATTTTTAGAAAGTGTTAATTTGAGCATCAAACCAATTGATACATTGAAATGTATAATAACAAATCAAATCTAGAAGAGCAATTTTTGCAAAAAGGTGTTCCTACTGTTGTAGCTAGCTGGTCTCATTGCGCTCATCTAGGCAGCTAGAATCCGGCGAGGAACACCTTTTGTGAAAAGTAGTTGAAATAGTGTTATGTAATACACAGTTTTGCTATCATTTCTATTTAGAACGCCTAGCTATATGATTTTGATTAAAAAGAAATTTACATTTTAGATTGGATTGGTAAAAAAAAATATTGAAAACTGTTCCATTTATTTTTGTGGCTAGGTCGCATTTTTCGAAACTGTGTAGCTAGAGCAATTCAAAAGAACCACCTTTTTCAGGAACACCTCGTGGGGTGCTTTTTTTTTTATAAAAGGTATGTGTTTTTTTTATAACAACACACATACTTGACAAACATTGCAAACAACGGTCAAATTTTGTCTCGCATTCGTATTCGTTCTCGTTCTCGTACTCGTACAAGTGTCAGTGGGCGCGCGCCTTAACGTGGGATCACTGTGTTTACGGAACTGAAAAGGGTTAATTTTCCGCACTTAAATCAGATAGAAATAAATAATTGAATATATAAATAGGGATAGCTCCTTTTGAAGTGAGTTTGGGGATATAAAGTGATATATCCTACAAATGACAAATTAAAATAATCAACATTAAAATTGCTATACGATAACATGTGTTCCGATTGAAATCACTGAGAGTATAAGCGTAGGATTCTTTTAAATGAGCAATTAACTGTTTTCATACATCTATCAAAAACAACTAATCATTGGAGCTCACGAAAATACAACATTTTTACTCCTCGGAATGTCTATAAATGCCTAAATGGACTGCCTGAGGTAAAATATTTTCACATGGTGCAAGTAAAATTATAAATACAAGAAAAATGCTCTCAACAGTTGGTCCTCTTTTTTAAGTCAAAAGATGTATAAGTATTTGCTAATATAAGTTTACATTTAAATTTGATTTTAAGTGCAAATATGTTTTTTTTATTTCGAGAATATATTTGCACATTAAAATTTGAAATGTAAATTTATATTATTAAATAAAGTATGCACATGAAACTAAACATTAAGATACTATTATGTATTTGTTACCTGCAGAATTCTACAAGAGTTTTCCGAAGAGGTGGAAACTCAAATCCAGGGTCTCAATGCAGACATCGACACTCGCGGCCTCGCGGGTGGAGCTCGAATCAACCGACTCTTTTATAATGAGTTCGCCGATAATCTATCGCTAGTAAGTGTAGATTATAATTAAATTGCCGCTAAATTTGTCGATGTTTAGTGATTGCAAATTGCTATTTTTTGTTGGAAATGAGCTCATAGATTGCTATATACAGCATTTCATCTATTTCACGTTCAGGCTTAAGGGTTTTACACAGAGGCAATCGACTTTTTAAAAGATGATATCGCCTATAGTTTATATCTAGTTAAGTATTTGGTTGGAGGTATGTCCAGAACTCGAATAGGTTCACCGGGGTTCACCAGGTTCGCTAGGTTCACCAAACACTTTTATAGAATATATATAAAAGCGTGGCGCATGTTCGTAGTATCACTAGTGAATGGTAGCACAATACCGGTTCGCTACGTTCGCTAGGTTCACCAGTGAATGGTAGCACAATACCGGTTCGCTACGTTCGCTAGGTTTACCAGTTAATGGTAGAACAATACGCGTTCACTACGTTCGCTAGGTTCACCAGTGAATGGTAGCATAATACCCGTTCACTATGTTCGCTAGGTTCACCAGTGAATCTTTATACAATACCCATTCACTACGTTCGCTAGGTTCACCAGTGAATGGTAGCACAAAACCGGTTCACTACGTTCGCTAAGTTCACCAGTGAATGGTAGCACAATACCGGTTCACTACGTTCGCTAGGTTCACCAGTTAATGGTAGAACAATACGCGTTCACTACGTTTGCTAGGTTCACCAGTGAATGATAGTGCAATAGCGGTTTATTAAACAAAATGCATATGTATCGCCAATTTATTGCTAAAGGCCAAGTCTTGATTTTCACACAAAAATAAAATCATTTCAAAATTATAAATATTCGAAATTCTATCTGTATACATATGGGGTGGATATGGGTTAGATATAATTTAAAAAGAACACAGCATATTCTTTTATCTTTTTAAAATCCATTTTCTTTTTTCTTGTCTTCCTTCTTATTTTCCTTCATGTTCCTTTTGCTTTACTTCTTATCGTTGTTTAATATGTCTTTATTTATAAAATGTTATTCAAATGCACACCAACATGCAATTGCAAAGCATTTTCTTGTCTTTTTTCATCGTGATAACATAAACATTTGATTACGGGTTTGATGTAATGTACTTAACAGATGCAAACATTTTTCTTGTACAATGTACTTAACAGATACACACCTTTTTCTTGTACAGTGTACTTCTTCTTAATCATCTTCTTTTTCACGTCATTTATAATTTCTTTATTTTCAAATGGAATCTTAATTGTATAATATTGATTAGTAATAACATTTTCTAAAGACAAATCCCGAAAATCACTGTAAATATTCAAATTATTTATTGCGTCATGAATGCTAAACGGTGTGACGTAAACAAAACATGGCATTAAGCTTGGAAACGTATTGTGACGCAATAATTATGTATGTCATTCTTTCGCTTCATGCTTTGGTGAACCTCGCGAACGTAGTGAACGGGGCAACGACTCGGTTTATCGGTGAACGCAGCGAACCTAGTGAACCAAAGATTTGACCTGGTTCACTGGTGAACCTAGCGAACCTAGTTAACGCCAGTGAACATTATTTAGTCCTGGACATGAATGTTTGGTTGATGGTTTGAAGAATGTCATCCTGTTGGATTGTGTTCTTAAAGAAAACAAACCATATTTCAACTTAATCTCAGGTACCGGTGCGGGTCCTTTTCCATACGGTTACGAAAAACATCCATGATAGATTTGAATGTTGGTACAAACATCAATTGTTGTAATAAAACCTAAAATATACATAGATTCTGCGAAACTAATTTTCTAACTTTTTTTCAGGAACAAATTCCTGCCAATATGCTTCGTAAAGAAGTTGCTTTTGCCATTCGAAATATCCACGGCGTTCGGTAAAAAAATGTTTTTTTTTTTAATATATTATATATGATTTATGTTTGAATCTATTGAATATCCGAAAATAAAAAATGGTCACGGGTTTTCTTGAAACAAAAACGGCAATATAATATTCATGTTTAATATTGTTAGGTTTTAACTGCACTCAGGGGTCAAATTGCATGTATCAGTCCTGGGCTTCGATGCATCCAATCTGACCCCTTCGTGCGATATACAGCTAACAATTTTGAACCTTCATAAGGTATGCCCATAATAAAACCTAAACCAAAATGTCCTATATTTCGTAAATGTTTCTTTTTACCCTTTAAGCAATGGTATATTCACTCCCGACATGGCATTTCACGCGACTGTCGTGAAAATCATCGCTCGCTTCAAGGAACCGCTGATGCAATGTGTAGTTGAAGTAGGCGATGTACTTAGGGCCATCGTCGAAAAAGCTGCGGACAAAGTGGTAAGAGTTTGTATGATTTAGTTTTAAGGTAGTATATTAATCTATATGTGAACTAAAATGCACTCATATTGTTTGAGAGTAGCAGTTGGTGTGCTAGGGTCCTTATAAGAAAAGCTGCAGACAAATTGTTAGATATTATATGATTTATCTTACATTTACAATGATTTAAATGTATCCATCTTGATTGTGAGAAATTGACAATGTACTATGGACCATTATAGAAAGAGCTGCGGACAAAGTGGTAATATTTCATGTGTTTATCATGTTTTAGTAAAAATCCTAGTTAGATTTCATGTAATTTATGTAAAAAATTAAAATGATGTTTGCATCGAAATCGAGGCACTTAGAGCCATTATAGAAAGCTCTGAAGAAAAACTTGTTTCACTTTAATTCCAATTCAAAAGTTGATTATCCACAACTATTTTTTTGCGGAGAAAGACAAATCAGAATATGAAATTCGTATACATCGATTTAATTTAATTTTTATTAAGTTAGGTATTTAGTTCGGAATATTGAATTTATTTTCCTCTATTATAAAATGATTATTGTAGATCAAGACTGCGCCTAACCTGAAAGAAGAAGTGGTGTTTTTGATCAAATCACATCTCCAAGAACAGGAAGAAAAGGCTAAGGTATTTTTTATATAACATTTGATCATTGAATTGATATTTGATTTCCAGATTTGATTATCAGTCTTTGCTAGGTTAAACCCAATTTATTTAATTTTCTGTGCGATATCCGACTTTGGGTGAGGTTTAATCCACAAAGATTTAAAACAAAAGGAAGGTTTTCGTTGGTACATGGCAATATTGTTGAAAAGATAGAATAAAGGTAAAGACACGCGCTTGTGGAATTTGTTGCGATCGCTGGGGAATTCAAAGAAAATATATGCGATATGCGATATTGCTGAAAGGCTAAATCCCCTGCGATATTGCGAAATATGTTCACGCAGGTTTTGCGATTTGCGATATCTAAAATTATTTGGTAAGAAACAGTGCAACAAATAAAGGATTAAACAAACTTTCTCTGCGATTTGCGACATGGCGATATGCGACACAGCGAAATTGATTGCGACTCAGCGGAATTCTTTCCGAAATGTCTGCGAAATTTGGCAACATGATTCTGAAAATAATATTTAATGCAAAACAGATGTATTGTTTCTAATACGATTTTTATTATTATAGTTTACTGTGAAGGATTGTATTGCATTTAGTACCGAAAACATGCTATATTACCATGAAACTGTCAGAATCGACGGTACATATTTATTTAGAGGTATGAGTTGCCAGGCCCTTAAAAATATCTCGTTTCTACCAAATGAACACATTGATTTTTGATTGAAAAATCTTATCACAGGCGCTTAATCTATATTATTTATGCCGTTTATGTGGTGTCGGGTTATATTCTACCACTATGAGAGTTGATATATTGAATTCTATAGCAGTCTATAGGTTTTTAACAATATACATATTTGCGCCAAGCGTCTCTTTATGGTTAGCATATTGAAATCTTTGCACTTAATGGGTTATCATATTGATATTATGAGAGTGTATATTTTTTTGTTTTTCTGTCAATGTACACTAACATATTCTAAGGATATTTAAGACTTAATTATATAATTTTGGCAAGGTTTAGAAGATTAAGTAAGCAAGAAAACTATAAACGTTATGTTGACGTATCGACGTCGGCAATTGGCACGTTGCAATTTGTTGACGTCATGTTGTTATGTGACGTTGTATAAACGTCATGCCTCTCACCCTATAATTTTGCTTAAAATTAATAGCATAGAGTAATATCTATTTTGGTTTTAAATTAATTAGTTACATTTAACAATGTTCACGAATACCTGAAATATGCCTTGAAATTTTCTTCGTCTCGTTCCAAAGTAGGAAAAAGTGTATAGAAGATTCCATTTTGTTTCCTTGCTTTATTGATAGGATGAACTGCCCATCGCTTTTCTGTTTTCTTAGAACATATGTATAACGCTCTGTATAAGATAGCTGCACAGAATAATTATCTACGTTTTTGACGTATTCTAAGCAATGCTGCTGCAATAAAACTTGAAATCATGTTAATAATTAGTTTAGCCTGAAGCCATATCAAAATGATACTAACATATGTTCATTCAATATGTATTGTGCGAAGGGTATACTTTAATAACAACCGAGTATATCTGTTTGTCATGGTTTCTAATGGTCACTTTAATAAAGAAATACATTTATTCTGATTACTGCTATAAACTGATAAATAAACTGGATAAGTTGAGAACGCTACATTATGCCGAGAAATGTAAAATTTACTGTCCAAAATAATCAAACATTAAAGCCGATATCGCAATATCGCAGAGAAATATCGCAAGCGCGTGAACATTCATATCGCATAACGCAAAACCCCCAAAAATATTCCACAAGCGCGTGTCCGTACCTTAAATGCCTAGCTATGACTGCAGCTTTAGAAAAAAATCCTTAAACAAACAAAGTTTCAAATGTATGCCTAAATGGGACACAAACTAAAACATGACCAGTTTTCAAAATGGAAATGCTTTATATAGCATTTTGAGTTTCTCATGATATATACATTTAGGAAAAGGGTTCGTTTGGGGTAACATTTATTTCAAAAAGCTTCCAATGTCGCTCTTAATTTCGTTGGGAATTCGCGTAACTTAAGACATTTGAAAATATTAAATGGGAAGCCGCCAAGATATCTACCTACAACTATCTAATGGCACCAGCTCTTTGCAACTATTTGGTTAAAATATTAACAATTTACCATACATTCACATTCATCGTATCTAAATTTGCAGTCCATGCCGTCGTTTTTGACTACGCATATGTTTAACTTATAGTCATAGAAATGCCATAGATTGTAATAGATAACTCTTTATCAAATATATTTTAGCAGTTATATAAATCATTTATATGTTATTTATAGATGCAGTTAGCAATGCACGTTGACGCAGAGACGTCGTTTATGAATACGCGCCACGAGGATTTCATCGGGAGACCGGGAGAAACGCACACCGGGGATACGCCTGAGTTCACGCAGTCTTTGGGGAGCGTGAAACGAAAAATCGAAATCACTGCAAAAGTATGCTTGTGAAACATTTTTTTTTTGTCTAATGATAATTTTCATGATTTATTCTACAAAAAATATATATTAACTTATGATGCGTTCACGCAAAAAAAAAAAAAACAGGCAACTAATGTAAAAACGATTTTTTTTTGCATGAATATAAGGGATGAATCGCCATGTTTTTATACAAATGTGGCTTTTGAGTTTCGGTTTTTGAGTTGTAATATTCATGCGCATTTTTGTTTTCGTGAACATGGCTTTACGTTCAATGAAGAAAGAATATAAGCTCTATGAATAAGTACCATATTTAAAGAGAAAAATTGTGATTCAACCACCAGCGACATATCTGATGAGTGTTGAACAATGCCTATTCGTATTTGCAACCAAATGCCTGGCATAAACTCAATTTATGAAAAAATATGTAATCAAATGTTTAATTTGAGCCGATATTGTGAATACCACTTATTGGTATGTTTATATTCTTATTCAATCATGCAAATACTTTTGAACATATTTTTACGTTTACCAGTTTTAAGTTACCATTAATTGGTTAGTTTTCCTCTCTATCATCAGGAGTACCCAGCGATTTATTCGGTGAAATATCTATTCTGCTGGGAAATCTTCCTTGCTGGCATTTTCACAGAATAGAATAAATATGAAAATTTATTTTTTGTTTTATTTCACGAAATAAGCTTAGTAAATGCAACTTTCACACAAAATAAGCTATGTTATGTACGGATTATGGCTTAAACATGGGAGTGTAATAGTTAAAGCGGACTTTTAGAGAGCAAGAAATATTGAAGAGTATCTATTCTTGCTGGCAACGTCTTGCTGGCAACGATTTTCGGACGTTCCTGGCTGGCAAACAAAGAATAAAGTTTTTACTTAAAGGAATAATATTTAATCACTTTAAACAGCAAATGAATTCGTTTCATAACAAAATAAGTCATATCAGATACACTTCTAAAAATCTTTCGTTGGGTACTCCTGTATCATGTAAACAGGTGATCCAGAAAGGCTGGTTGACCTTGAAAGGCAAGGGTAGATTCGGGTCACATGACTATTGGTTTGTGCTAACAACTGATTCTCTTACGAGCTTCACCAAGGATACGGTAAGTTATTTTGGCAACAAACAAATCAACACTCTCGATAAAATGTAAAAATCATGCAGGCGCGGATCCAGAAAATATATAACGTGAGAGCGCAACAGTATAATTTATCAGACTGAACCGGGGGTGCAATTTTTGTTTTGTTTTATACATAAGGGCAAACAGGGGGGCGTGCGCCGGGTGCACCCCCTCTAAATCCGCGCCTGTTATGGATGATGAGATCTGTTGATACCTAAAATAAGCGTATATTTTTTACAATACCATAGTGATGTCTGTAGAATTCAGAAAATTTTAATTCATAAACAAATATATACGATATTACCTAACTTGCAAAAAAAACTCATCATGACCTCGCGTTGATATCGCATGAGCTAATTTTACGTCAACATGAGCTTATAATGGGTTTTGTATAAGTGAGGATAGGTGATGAGGGTTGTAGAGACCTGTAATGAGCTTTCATTTTTGACTGTTCCGAAGCTGTCTTGCGTAAAAGAATGTTAGATTTTGAAGTACTTAAACGTTATAAAACAAACGGGAAACCGAATTCTATAAATCGTGAATTCTGTCGGCGGGTTTCAATTATACATACTCGCTTTGAATATTTCAACAGATCATGCGTGTTACATTATTCTATTTAAATAATAAGAACGTAACAATATCATTGGTCTACAGGAACAAGAAGTTGTGTTCAGTTTACACCTCAATGCGAAAGTGAAACAGAGATTTGAGGAAAAGAAAGCAAAAGTCACTTTGTACAACATTGACGGAAAGTAAGTTTTATTTTTATTGGTATATCCAATGCAAATATAATTGCGTATGTCATATCCTGAAACATTGATGAATCTATTTGAATTATATTTTCGGAACAGCGAAAAAATAATCATTAAAGATTAAGACATGATTTTTCGAAAAATTACATAAAATAAACATTTCCATTACATTGTAACGCAATCTCCCCTAAATATATGATCTAACTCGATCCAACTGAATTAATATGTTGTTCTATCTATCTTATTATTATTCCATTTATCCTCGTTTTAGTACAAGAAATGTGTTTTTTCCTATTCTTGGTTTTTTATATTTTTTATTAGCCCTCTTATCAAGCAACCTATCTTTTATACATTATGTTTTATGCATATAATATATTTACATTATATATGAAAAAGTATGTTTATTAAGACTAATTCTATGACTATCCATCTATCTATCTTTCTATCTATCTATCTATCTATCTATCTATCTATCTATCGATCTATCCATCTATCTATCTATCCATCCATCCATCCATCTATCTATCTATCTATCTATTGATCTATCTATCTATCCATCTATCCATCTATATATCTATTTATCTATATATATATCCATCTATCTAACTATATATTTATCTATCTATCTATCCATCTATCTATCCATCTATCTATCCATCTATCCATCCATCCATCCATCCATCTACCTATCTATCTATCTATCTATCCATCTATCCATCCATCCATCCATCCATCTATCTATCTATCTATCTATCTATACATCCATCCATCTATCTATCTATCTATCTATCTATCTATCTATCTATCCATCTACCTATCAATCCATCTTTTACACACACCCTTTTATTGATTTTTATATTCACCCAGGCCGATCTTCATGGACACAAAGGTCATTGAACTGACATGTGAAGACGAGCAAGACGGGAATCTGTGGAGCAACTGCTTCAAAACAGCCGGGGTCCACCCGGAAGATCCCTCTGGCCCCGTAAGTTTATAATATAATTTAATAACTTTTGAACTTGCTCAAATATCTGCATGGATTTAAAAAAATATGTGGAATCTCCTTGCCATTTGGAAAAATGCATAAAAAGTGGATCTTTTAATGAGGATTGCGTTCTGTGGAGCAACTGCTTCAAAACATCCGGGGGTCCATCCTTAAGATCCATCCGGCCCCGTAAGTCTGTATATTCTAATTCCTTCTTTGCATCACATTCACAGATCCAGATTAATGATAAAAGGGGAACCCATTGTATGATATATGGTCTGGGGAAATCGCCTATGTGTTTCTGGTGCAATATGTAAGAGCCAAACGCGGTATATATGATATACAGCTGCATCAGGGCGCCTAAGTGAATTCCCTATATGGCTATGGTACCATAACAATTACATGTACGTATAATCGAAGGGGTCGAGTAAACTGTAATCTGTGGAGCAACTGCTTCAAAACCGCCGGGGTCCGCCCGGAAGATCCCTCTTGCCCTGTAAGTTCTGAATCTTCTTTTTTGTTATGAAATATTTAAATGGCTTTCATGGGTCTATTAAGATATAGACAGAAGTTTAAATGTATAATATATAAAGCCGCGCTGAGGATGACTACGTGTTTCTTGTAAAACATGTGAGAGCCGAAAGGGGGTCGTCCTTTAATATGCACATTAACTAATTGCTATATTAGCAGCGCATAAGGTTTACATTTAAATGTGGATATCAATCTGTGGAGTTATTGCTTCAAAACTGCGGGAGTGCATCCGGAAGATCCCTCTGGCCCTGTAAGTGGATATATATATATATATATTTTTTTTTGTTTCATAACTTGCATAGATCCAGATAAACAATAAAGAAGGGGATCCATTGTATAA
>LQRL01034339.1:0-14101 GCA_001703475.1 Hydroides elegans
TCTTTTCTGTTTTGGGGGGGGGGGGGGGGGTTGGGTTGACCTAGGGTTGTCCGTGTACCTGGAAAGGAAACGCACTTTTTTCCTAGGAGTTCCGTGGGCTATTGGTTGAGCCATATCAGCTCGATGCTGTATAGCGATGGTGAATTCGCTAGGTGGAGGGTAAGTATTTGTAAGTTTTCAGAAGACTGGGGTGGGGGGGGGTACATGTCAGAGAAAGGCAGCTTAGCTAGAGCTTGATATGGCCATTTATCTGGTAAAGAAAAGCCGCTACTTTCCATGGAGTTCCGTTGTTTATGGATTTAGCTATATAAGTTTGATGATGTATAGCTATGGAGAATTCGCAAGGTGGAGGGTGAGTATTTGTTAGTTTTCAGGGGCCAGGGGAGGGGGATCTTGTCAGAGCGACGCAACGTATAGGGTTGTAGTTAGAGCTTGATATGACCGTTAATCTTGAAAAAGAAAAGGCACTACTTCCCTTGGAGTTCCGATGGTTATGGGCTGTGTTATATCAGCTCAATGTTGTATAGCGATTGAGAATTTGCTAGATGGAGGGTGCGTTTATTTTTGCTTTTATTTTGCCATTTATTTATTTGTTAATTCAATTATATGTATTATAACGGAAGGGGGGAGGGCGTCCTTTTACCTGGAAAAGGAAACGCACTACTTTCCGTGGAGTTCCGTGGGATATGGACTGAGCAATATAAGCTCCATGCTGTATAGTCATGGTTTGCTAGGTGGAGGGTGCGTATTTACTGGCTTTAACTTTAGTGTTTTTTTTTGGGAAGGGGTCGTCCATTTGCTCCGGAAAGGAAATGTACTACTTTCCCTGCAGATCCGTTGACTATGATCTTAGCCATATCAGTTCGATGCTGTATAGTGATGGAGAATTCGCTAGAGGAGGGTAAGTTTTTATTATTTATTTATATCATTTTGTCGTTGTGTGTAACTCAATGTACATCACACTTTTTCAAACCGTATTTAGACTCTCTTACTTTGAATTCAAACAATTTTCAGGCATACCTGCAAGAGATCAGTACTCCGATGATGGACTTACTGGGCATCGAAGACAAGGAATCAGATACTCACCTTGACAAGTAAGTATCACCACGCAACTATCATAAGTTTTCATCCAGTAGACGTGTAATAAAGTCATTTCCATGCATTATTTTATGTGTAAGTTTAATATGTTCATGTAATGAAAACTTTGTTTTATGTACATGTATGTTTTGTGTACATGTAGGTTTGAACATCAATAATAAATTCCATGTTTAAAATGACCAGCAAATATCATGATTAAATGAATATTCTTATGTCAAAATAAAGGTAAAGATTATATTCAAAAAGGTGGTGAGAGATGTAATATAGTCATTTCCATATTCACTATATTAGCATTGACATGATTGTATTAAAAGAGAATCCCATATTGAATCATTGTTCTGTTATCCTATGTATTGTAAATGACGTCACCCATGTGATGGTGAATCCTAATGAGTAATAAGTTAAAAACGGAAATAAAGTATTAAGAAACCATGAAGCTGTATGTTTATTTCTCTCATACAAATATCTAAATATTATAAGACGTACAGTGTATGTGTTATCAGGTTTGAAAATAATGGGTCTGATGGTAATTTTACCTTTTTTATTGTTTGTTTTTATTACAATCTCTGTCTTCTAATATATTTATCATGGGAAACCCAAAAACGCGACTTCCCTATAAAATACAACGAGCGTTTGTCTCATTCTTTATTTTCCCCAAGGCAAACATTAGAAGACTGGGCTTGTTAGGGGAGTAGCTCGAAAAAGCTCCCGATGACTTAAATCTGTTCACTGTTGCTCATAAAATCAGTGGATAAATTAAGATCCTGCCTGGATCCATATTGTACATTTTCTTTCGTTTCAGACTGAACCGTGAATACATCATCGTTCCGTTGTCTTGCGGTCACGGGTATGAAGAGTGTCTCTTCAACGTCACTTCGCTTTTCACTGAATGGCTGCAAAACGCAAGGTAGTTATTTGTTCTTGAGAAACCCGAAATATAACATTTCCTTTTTGTTTAGATACATGTTCACACACGAAATTCCGTCGCCCTGTCTATCGCTCACATCTGCAATCAATGGGCTTACGAGTGATAAATGTTTGTTATTTATAACATGGATTTCATACCAATGAAGGCTAGTAGTACTATTTTTTTTTATAACTGTTATCATTGTTAGGCTTCCCACTCACACCGCTACTCAATTTAGCGGTGAAACATGTAGGAACACATATACACGACATCTACTCTATATTATGACACGTGATCAAACACTATATCACTGGCTCATAAAACTACTTTTTTTCTTTTCAGCTTCCCGCTATCGCCCAACCTCTGACGTTCTGTCTATCGTTACGTCATGCAGGAAGGGGCTAACGTTGAATATAAAATCTCATCATAACAAAGTTATATTGAATAAAACTATATAAGAATTGATAAAAATAAAATATATATCACATTTTGCTAGCTTCCCGCTCTCCCCCAACCTTCGCCGTTCTGTCTACCGCTACGGCATGCAGCAAACGGGTGGGGACGATGCTTGGGAAACAGTGTGGCAACGCTATGCGACGTCGAGCGGGGCAGAGAGAGAGATAGAGAGAGAGAGAGAGTCAATTCAATATATCTCACATATTCCGATGTTACTGTTCTCCCTTAACATCCACCGCTCTGTCTATCACTACAGCCTGGAAACAAATGTATACAACAGATATCAAACGCGATAAACTAAATTTAATACATATAAATATAACTGCGCCTTTTTTAGTTACCCCCTCTCGCCGAACCTTCGCCGCTCCGTCTATCGCTACGGCATGCAACAGACGGGAGGGGACGATGCGTGGGAAACTGTGTGGCAACGCTACACGACGTCCAGCGGGGCAGAGAGGGATAACTTGGCATACTGCCTGGCGCAGACTGATCGCCAGTGGAATATCAAGCGGTATTAACAAATATATTTATTCTGTGAATGAAATATAATTTAATTACGGGTTCCATAGACGAGAGTATAATTATAAGTATACACTGCAATGGCGAACCTGAAAATATTGAATAAAGTGTCATTTATATAAAATATATAAGACGAATTTGTATGCCAGAAAAGGTTTAGACATAATAAAGAAATATCTTACGAGGGCCACCCTCTTATTTTGCTGCTTAATTTAAACTAACGTCTCATAATGCCTTTATTCGTACAGATACCTCGACTATGCCATGGACCCCGACCTCATCCGCTCGCAGGACTTCTTCACCGTCATTGCCTACTTGTCGTACAATCGCTATGCCAACCGACATGTGTGGGATTGGACGCGAGCCAACTATGACCAGCTGGTAGAAAGGTAGGTGGCTTACTCCATAGATTTTCATTCAGTTCATGGACTTTGAGCGTCACCCAGCTTAAGGCCAAAATGAATGTTTTCCGGTTGATCTTTTTCACTGCGGAAGTAGAAGGACGTTGCACCGATGTTGCGTCCGAGTCAGACGTAGGATTGGGCGACGGGACGTAAGAGGACAATCGCCCAGAGTAGGTTGTTCTCTCTAAGTCAAGTCCGAATGCGAAATGTCACGGACGGCACTTGCCGAATCGGTAAGGTAATTGTCCGCTTTTTAGACCCCAACCGGGGGAACCCGGGGGTCTATATGATTTGCCTCTGTCCGTCTGTCCGTCCGTCCGTCTGTCCGTCCGTCCATCCGTCACGCTCATCTTGTCCGTCACGCTAATCATACATCATTTTGTCGCGGCACTTTGGTATGAAGCCTCTGTTCTATGGTTTTGAAACTTCCCATAGTGACAGAATATATATTGCAAGTGTGTAACATTGAAGTTTCAGTTTGATTGATCAAAAATTGTCGAAATGACGGGGGTCTGAACTTAGACGATTTTGAGATATTTGGGGATGTTTGTACAACGCTTTGTCCGCGGCACTTTGGTATGAAGCCTCTGTCCTAGGGTTCTGAAACTTCCCACAGTGAACGAATATATATTGCAGGTGTGCAACGTCGAGGTTTCAGTTTGATTGACCAAACAATTTTGAAACTTCGGGGTCTGAACTTAGACAAATGGGGGTTTTATTTTGAAATTTTTGTACATCACAGAAACATTACGCGTAAATTGTGATGTTGTGTGAACGAATATGTAAGGGCAACGGTGTGAGAAAGAGGTTGTGAAAAGGCGAAAAAACATGTATATGTATATAGGAATAAGTTAGGACAGCGTTGTCAAAATGATGTTGTGAGAAAAACGTTGTGAGAATGATGTTGTGAGAATGACATTGTGAGCATTACGTTGTGAGAATGATATGTTAGAAAAACTTGGTGAGTATGACGTTGTGAGAAAGACTTTGTGAAATAGATATGACAAAGACGTTGTAAGAAAGACGTTGTGAGAAAGACGTTGTGAGAAAGGCGCTGTGATAAAGACGTTGTGAGAAAGATGTTGTGATAAAGACGTTGTGAGAAAGATGTTGTGAGAAAGACCTTGTGAGAAAAACCATGTAAGAAAGGCGTTGAGAGAAAAACGTTGAGAAAGACATTGTGAGACAGACCTTATTTTATGCTATTAAGAACCACGTTATAGACTTTGTAAATGCTTTATATCAAGACACGAAAATACACTGACTTTTGGGGTTCGGTTGGGGTCTGCGCCCTCAACGATGGCTTGTTAAGATTGCATTAGAGGCGTTGATACTGAGGATTCCGCAGAAGTACTTGCCGGATATAAGTTT
Source organism: Hydroides elegans (assembly GCA_001703475.1). Classification (NCBI taxonomy): domain Eukaryota; kingdom Metazoa; phylum Annelida; class Polychaeta; order Sabellida; family Serpulidae; genus Hydroides; species Hydroides elegans. The sequence goes on from LQRL01034339.1 coordinate 4,756, forward strand.
TTTCTTATGAATCGCATAAAATGTTATAAAGATAAGGCAAAGCAGTCGATAGTATGCATTATCATGTTGCTATATCGGGTAAAACCTAAACAATTCAAACAAAAAACAATGTTTCAAATAATACTCTCATATATTCATGAATATATTTGTTTAACAGATTTGGTGTGAGTGACCGGTATTTCGGACAAATGGTCCCTAAAATGGTTGCTGGCTACAACACAGAATTCCAGCTCATGGAGGTACGTTCTTTGATTTCTTATTAAACTGATGTTTAGAATTCATAGAAAACCCTGTTATCTTTTAGTAGAATTCTACTATCGGCCTGGATTTATTCTATATTGAAACAAGAGGTGTAATCATTATTTTGCTTTATTTGAATATTCAAAAATCAGAATTGATTTCTGAACCTTTGTTAAATATTTATATTTGCATATCACCGCTTCCTAATTGGTACCATACTTGGGTTTTTATTTGTATACTTGCATATTCACATATCCCTAATTTGCATAAATAATTAGGTCAATGAGTTCTACCCCAGGTACCCTGATGCGAGCATCTTACCAATTCGTTTACTCACATCTCCTAAGGAATAACTATAGTTAGCATATCATATTGGATATTCACATATCCTTATTTATACGCAATTCTACGTCTCATTTGCATATTAATTTGCATATTTATGTAGGTCGACAAGTTCTAAGCCTTGTACCCTGATGCGGGCGCCGGTGCAGGACCAAACACTGCGTTTTAATCGCGAGCATCAAAACATTTTCAATATTACTATATTTTTAATTGGTAACCAATTAAATTACTTATCTATATATTCATATTAGGCTGAAGTGGGATGCAGACGCTGGAACCGGACCACGTGCAGCGTCGATTGAAAACATCGACGTAATCTAATATGTTTATTCACTTGTCCTTATTTGTTCACATTCCAAATCTCATTTATATACAAATTTGCATATTTAATTAGGTCGAAGAGTTCTACGCCAGGTATCCGGATGCCGGTGCTGGAGCGGGACCGCGAGCTGCGTCAATTGCGAGCATCGAAGCGAACATCGCGTGGATGAATAGAAACAGGGATGACATCATTCAATGGCTGGATGAGAATGAAGATGTTTATAGGCATCGGTTGCAATGATTGTCTCATTTTAGATCAACATTTTAGTTTTGCAGTCCCTTGTTGTGATTTACTGATATTATTTTATATGCTTTGTTTATCTTTTAATTTCTTAATCGGATAGCAGGATGTGAATTAAGATGTATCGGTTGTTATAAAAAAGTAGTGCCTAATGTTAGAGTCTAGAGTCTAGAGTTTTTTTTCTAAATTCGATGGTTGCTTGATTATGAAGATATCTACAGGCATCGGTTAAGTTCAGGATAGTTAGTTTTAGTGTTGTTTTACTTCACTTATTCAATTGCTAAATGGGAATGAAGATGTCTATAGGCATCGGTTGTTATAAACTATATTAAAGTGCCTATATGATATTAAATTTTTAGTTTGCGTGTGCTTTCTTTATTCCTCTATTAATGGATATGTTACATGTATAATGGGGTTGTTTCAATAGGCATCGCTGGATATGAGTATTGCCTTATTATGTTATCCTGAAATGTAAGCGCAACTTTGTAAATATTGTTTATTTTATTTTACTTATTAAATGGATGGACGGAAATAAAAATGTTAATATTACGATTTATCTGATTGGCTGATGTTTTATTCGAAAGTCGGATGGCAATGAATATGAGTAGACTCTATAGTCATCGTTTGATATAAGACGTAACTTAAAAGAAAAAGAAAAGTCTTGTTACGATTTGACTAACGTTCAAACATTGTGTGACAGGACCTGGTTTATGTATGAGTGCCTTATTGTAAATTGTATTAATATTTTTGTTTCATTTATTTGTTGTTTATTTTTTCCGATATAAGTAGCAACGACATCATTTTTATAACAGGTTTAATTATCTTTTATACTTCACAAAAAGATCATGAAATGCTAAAACAGATTATGACGTCGTTATATTTAAAAACAATTGAGATATATAAATGAAGTGCTCATATATGAGGAGCACTCAACGGGCTTTTTTGGTCAAAACTCTTAGAAGTGACCTAAAACATGTAGGAAACTATCCAAAATCATGGTACAATAACTATTATTAACTTTTATATAAAAAACTTTATTCTTTTTTTGGAAGCAAGTTGACCATTTTTTGATGTTGCAAGGAACTTTTCAGAGGCTTTCCTACAAGAATAAACCCTGCTTTGAGATTAAAATGTTCTACAAGAATTAAAATTTCTCCTACCAGAATAAAGATTTTTCAAGAATTAAGATTCCTACCAGAATTAAGATTTTACAAGAATTAAGATTCCTACCAGAATTAAGATGTAAAAACTATTTATTTGCTACAAGAATAAAGATGACGTTAATGACGATATTTCTCGCGCCAATTTTTGTGAATAACCGTTACCAAAAAAGAGCCAAAACCAAAATACATGTTTTAAAATCACTAATTTTACTGAATAAAAGAAGATCTACAATAAATCATATAAAGGATTGTTTTGGACAGGTAAAAAATGTTGGATTCAACATATATTTCATTTGTTACTATTGCTGAATCCGATAAATTTTGGTTGTGTGTGAGCGATAATATAAGAGTTTGAAAAATATAATTTCGATTGCGAAATAGTTGGACTAGTTGGAAAAAAAGGGTGGGATTTTTATTGGGATATATATAGGCAGCGGACGCTGTGTTTGAATTATAACAAAAAGGGGGATATGGTCTTGGTATAAATGATGTAGAGGTTCGTCGGAAAAAGGCACATGAGGATGTCAATGTACGAGATATCAGAGGTTTGTATGGGGATGTGTCATGAATGGCCGGGTGAGTTAGTGGTGGGGATTCTTCCGAGTCGTGACATGTCCTATGTCCCTATCTAGTTTTTGGTATTCATACTTTGTATGGGACATTTCATGGCTCTATTTACTAGTAGTCTAGCTAGTAATTTTTAGGCCCCAATCCAAAAGTTGGGGGCCTATAGAGTTGGGGTGTCCGTCCGTCCGTCTGTCCGTCCGTCCGTCTGTCATCGTTTTCTTGTACGGGCTAGAACTTTTAAACGGAAGGTCATAGAGACTTAGTTATAGGCTCAAATGAAAGGTCTAGTTGTGTAGATGTGCCTTTTGACCATTTCGGTCAAAAACACCCCACCGGAAGTGGTCAAATTGGCCAAAATAGCCCAAAATAGTGGTTTTTCAAGACTTGAGCTTGTACGGGCTAGAACTTTTGAAAGGAAGGTCAAAGTGACTTGGTTATAGGCTAAAATGAAAGGTCTTGTCCCGTAGATGTGCCTTTTGACCATTTCGGTCAAAAACGCCCCACCGGATATGGTCAAATTGGCCAAAATAGCCCAAAATAGTGGTTTCTCAAGACTTAAGCTTGTACGGGCTAGAACTTTTGAACGAGTGTTGTCGAATAGGTTTTGTTGTAGTGCATTTCCATTTCATCCCTTCTGGGCTAATATATACACTCTAAATGTGACTAATATGCACATACTTTCCCAACATAACTACACCTTAGCGGACTTTATTCTTCATGCAATGTCATTAAAACCAATTTATTCGAAATAGTTATGACGGCTTGCCGGCCGAGTAATTTTTTTTAAATAACAATTCAAGAAAATAAACTGGTATGATTTGATCAATACACGGTACTATTGAGTGATTTCCATGCTTTATAACCAACAAATGTCATAACAATGTGCATACTCAAGCCATTATTAGTCGTGTTTTTTGTCTTGTGATTTTCGCCAAATCATCGATACTAAACAAGTCACGGTATGAAAACTGGTGATCCGATTCGTTTCAAATTTCATTTGGATAAACTCCACATTCTATATTGCTCGGATCTTACCACGAGTACAGTCGACTATATCTTAAACATGTCAAATTTTAACGAGTAAGGTATTTGCTTTTTCAATTTGAGCCCTAGCACAGACTACATGAGGAAACGGTCAGGGGTTGACAAATAGATTTTATTTAGTTGTATTTCTGTTTTATCCCTACAGAGCTTACAAATACACTCTAAAGTTGACTACCACGCACATATTACACCAATACAACCATTCCCTAGTGGACTTAATTGCCCTTATAATGTCATGAAGACCGATTTATTCGAAATAGTCATGATGGCTTGCTGGCCGAGTAAATTTTTTGAAATAACAATTCAAGTCAATAAACTGATATGAACAGATCAAGACACGGTGCTTTTGAGTGATTTCCATGCTTTATAGCCAACCAAACTACTAACACTATTCATACACAAGCCATTATAAGTCGTCTTTTTGTCTTGCGATTTTTTGCGAAATCATCGATTCTAAACAAGTCACCGTATCGAAACTAGCTATCCTATTGGTTTCAAATTTCTTTTGGATTAACTCCCGGCTCTATTTTGCTCGGATCTTACCACGATTACAATCAACTATATCCTGAACATGTGGAACTTTAACGAGTAAGGTACTTGATTTTTCAATTTGAGGCCCAGCACAGACTACATGAGGAAACGGTCAGGGGTTGACAAATGGATTTTATTTTGTTGTATTTCTGTTTTGTCCTTACAAGCCTAATAGATACACCCTAAAGGCGACTACCACACACATATTACTCCAATACAACCATTTCTTATCGGATTTTATCGCCTTTATAAGGTCATCATGAACGATTTATTCGAAATTGTCATGATGGCTTGCTGGCCGAGTAATTTTTTTGAAATAACAATTCAAAACAATAAACTGGTATGAACAGATCAAGACACGGCATAACTGAGTCAATTCCATGCTTTATAGCCAACAAAACGCATAACACTATGCATACACAAGACATTATAAGTCGTCTTTTAGTCTAGCGATTTTCGCGAATTTATCGATTCTAAACAAGTGGCGGTATCAAAACTTGCAATCTTATTGGTTTCAAATTTCTTTTGGATTAACTCCACACTCTATATTGCTCGGATCTTACCACGATTACAATCAACTATATCCTGAACATGAGGAACTTTTACGAGTAAGGTACTTGATTTTTCAATTTGAGCCCTAGCACAGACTACATGAGGAAACGACAGAGGGTTGACAAATAGATTTTATTTAGTTGTATTTCTGTTTCATCCCTACAGAGCTTACAAATATACTCTTAAGTTGACTACCACGCACATATTACACCAATACAACCATTCCCTAGTGGACTTAATCGCCCTTATAATGTCATGAAGACCGATTTATTCGAAATAGTCATGATGGCTTGCTGGCCGAGTAAATTTTTTGAAATAACAATTCAAGACAATAAACTGATATGAACAGATCAAGACACGGTGCTATTGAGTGATTTCCATGCTTTATAGCCAACCAAACTACTAACACTATTCATACACAAGCCATTATAAGTCGTCTTTTGGTCTTGCGATTTTTGCGAAATCATCGATTCTAAACAAGTCACCGTATCAAAACTAGCTATCCCATTGGTTTCAAATTTCTTTTGGATTAACTCCACACTCTATATTGCTCGGATCTTACCACGATTACAATCAACTATATCCTGAACATGAGGAACTTTTACGAGTAAGGTACTTGATTTTTCAATTTGAGCCCTAGCACAGACTACATGAGGGAACGACAGAGGGTTGACAAATAGATTTTATTTAGTTGTATTTCTGTTTCATCCCTACAGAGCTTACAAATACACTCTAAAGTTGACTACCACGCACATATTACACCAATACAACCATTCCCTAGTGGACTTAATCGCCCTTATAATGTCATGAAGACCGATTTATTCGAAATAGTCATGATGGCTTGCTGGCCGAGTAAATTTTTTGAAATAACAATTCAAGACAATAAACTGATATGAACAGATCAAGACACGGTGCTATTGAGTGATTTCCATGCTTTATAGCCAACCAAACTACTAACACTATTCATACACAAGCCATTATAAGTCGTCTTTTGGTCTTGCGATTTTTGCGAAATCATCGATTCTAAACAAGTCACCGTATCAAAACTAGCTATCCTATTGGTTTCAAATTTCTTTTGGATTAACTCCACACTCTATATTGTTCGGATCTTACCACGATTACAATCAACTATATCCTGAACATGTGGAACTTGTACGAGTAAGGTACTTGATTTTTCAATTTGAGGCCCAGCACAGACTACATGAGGAAACGGTCAGGGGTTGACAAATGGATTTTATTTTGTTGTATTTCTCTTTTGTCCTTACAAGCCTAATAGATACACCCTAAAGGCGACTACCACACACATATTACTCCAATACAACCATTTCTTATCGGATTTTATCGCCTTTATAAGGTCATCATGAACGATTTATTCGAAATTGTCATGATGGCTTGCTGGCCGAGTATTTTTTTTTGAAATAACAATTCAAAACAATAAACTAGTATGAACAGATCAAGACACGGTGCTATTGAGTGATTTCCATGCTTTATAGCCAACCAAACTACTAACACTATTCATACACAAGCCATTATAAGGCGTCTTTTGGTCTTGCGATTTTTGCGAAATCATCTATTCTAAACATGTCACCGTTTCAAAACTAGCTATCCAACTGGTTTAAAATTTTAATAGGATAAGCTCTACACTGTATATTGCTTAGATATTACCACGAGTACAATCGACTGTATTTTAAACATGGCAAACTTGTACAAGTAAGGTACTTGATTTTTCAGTTTGTGGCTTAGCACAGACTATATGAGGAAACGGTCGAGGGTTGACATATGTATTTTATTAAGCTGTATTTTTGTTTCATCCCTTCTAGACTAATATATACACACTAAAGGTGACTACCATGCACATAGTATTCTAATATAACCATTTCATAGCGAACTTTATCCCCTCTATAATGTCATAAAGACCGATTTATTCGAAAAAGTTGTGATGGCTTGCTGGCCGAGTAAATTTTTCGAAATATCAATTCAAGACATTCAACTGGTATGAAGGGATCAAGACACAATACTATTGAGTGATTTCCACGCTTTAATTCAACAAAACTTATAACACTATGCGCACTGCGACATTATAAGTCGTCTTTTAGTCTTGCGGCTTTGGCAAATTCATCGATTCTAAACAAGTAACGGTATCAAAACTTGTGATCCGATTGGTTTCAAATTTCATTTGGATAAACTCCACACCCTATATTGCTTGGATCTTACCACGAGTACAATCGACTTTATATTAAACATGTCTAACTTTTATGAGTAAGGTACTTGATTTTTCATTGTGAGGCCCAGCACAGACTATATGAGAAAGCGGTCGAGGGTTGACAAATGGATTTGATTTATCTGTATTTCTGTTTCATCACTACAGGGCTTACAAATACACTCTTAAGTCGATTACCACGTACATATGACTCCAATACAACCATTCCCTAGCGGACTTAATATTATCAAGACCGATTTATTTGAAATAGTCATGATGGCTTGCTGGCCGAGTATTTTTTTGAAATAACAATTCAAGACAATTCACTCATAAGAACAGATTAAGACACGGTACTTTTGAGCGATTTCCATGCTTTATATAAAAAAATTTATAACACTGTGCATACATAAGCAAAATTAAGAAGTTCTTTGTTTTGCGACTTATAACTTCTTTGCTCTCCATGAATTGAGTATATATTCACTATCTATTGAATAAGTACTCTCAGGGTATATTGTTGAGTCAGTTAAAGTTTGGTTGAAATCAATTTCATAGTTTTTGACCAACGGTGATTTTGCTAATCGACACATTTACGACTTGATTTGATCAAAATATCATATATCTGGAAGTCTGTGTCTCCTATAATAAGTCTTAAGTTTAACTAACCAGAGTTTTAAGAGTCGTACACAGCCATGCTTCAGTTTAAAATGCTATATTAGTTTCCTTTACCTATATTAGGAAAAATCACCCCCAGCAATTTGGCAAATTGTGTTTGAACCAAGCTTTAATTAACAATTATTTGAGCCTCATAACATTCCTATCTAGGAATTGAGTATATTTTCACTATCTAATGAAAAGGTACAATTAAAGTAAATTATTTTATTTGTCAAAGTTTGGTTTAAATCCATGTAATAGTTTTTGACCAACGTTGATTTGGCTGTTCGACACATCGACGACTTGATTTTATCATAATTACCTAATTTTGGGTAACATAATACTATCCGCACATCAGTTATGTTGGTTGAGTCACCAGTATATATTGAAATCCGGCTTCTGTCTTACTTTATTTCTGTTCTTTATCCTTTTCTTATAATTCTTGGGTAACATAATACTGTCCGCACATCCATTATTCGGGTCGTGTCACCAGTATTTTGATATCCGACTTTTATCTTATTTTCTAATTTCTGTCCTCTATTGTTTTCTTATAATTCTTGGGTAACATAATACTGTCCGCACATCCATTATTCGGGTAGTGTCACCAGTATTTTGATATCCGACATCTGTCTTACTTCTGCCCTCTATCTTTCCCTTATAATTCTTGGATAACATAATACTGTCCGCACATCAGTTATTTTGGTTGTGTCACCAGTATTTTGATATTCGACTTCTGTCTTACTTCTGTCCTCTATCTTTTTCTTATAATTCTTGGATAACATAAAACTGTCCGCACATCAGTTATTTTGGTTGTGTCACCAGTATTTTGAAATCCGATTTCTGTCTTACTTCTGTCCTCTATCTTTCCCTTATAATTCTTGGATAACATAATACTGTCCGCACATCAGTTATTTTGGTTGTGTCACCAGTATTTTGATATCCGACTTCTTTCTTACTTCTGTCCTCTATCTTTCCCTTATAATTCTTGGATAACATAATACTGTCCGCACATCCATTATTCGGGTCGTGTCACCAGTATTTTGATATTCGACTTCTGTCTTACTTCTGTCCTCTATCTTTCCCTTATAATTCTTGGATAACATAATACTGTCCGCACATCAGTTATTTTGGTTGTGTCACCAGTATTTTGAAATCCGATTTCTGTCTTACTTCTGTCCTCTATCTTTCCTTTATAATTCTTGGATAACATAATACTGTCCGCACATCCATTATTCGGGTCATGTCACCAGTATTTTGATATCCGACTTCTATCTTATTTTCTAATCTCTGTCCTCTATTTTTCCTTTATAATTCTTGGATAACATAATACTGTCCGCACATCCATTATTCGGGTCGTGTCACCAGTATTTTGATATCTGACTTCTGTCTTACTGCTGTCCTCTATCTTTCCCTTATAATTCTTGGATAACATTATACTGTCCGCACATCAGTTATTTTGGTTGTGTCACCAGTATTTTGAAATCCGATTTCTGT
>LQRL01034344.1:0-11662 GCA_001703475.1 Hydroides elegans
CTGTGTTCCCTTGCGGCAACAGATACTGTTGCCCCTGCGCACGACCGACGGAGCCAACGAAAACTGGCGCTGGTTGCGGGACACATGTCATCACTTGCGGCTGTGGGGATTGGAGCTGTACCCATTGTTGCGGCGGCTGCTGCGCTTGTTCGATGGGAAATCCGGTATGTACAGCGTTGTACATTGGCGGCGGTTCGATCGTAATCGCGACCGGTGCGCCTAAGCGGCTGGCGCGAACCGTGTGGAATTTGAACGCGTTGTTGCCGTGAACTTGGGCAGGTGCGTTGAGAAAGGGCATCATCATTTGCGGGCGAGAGGGACGATCGTCTGCAACGCGAACGACGGTTGTACCGTACATTGTCCTTTCGATGTTAGCTGCTGGGCGAAAGGGGACCACCCCGGGGTTGTATCCGAAATTATCCATGCTTTGTTCTTGCTGTTAGATTATCTGCAATGATTCGTAATCACAATGTTAATATATACTCCAACAGGCAAATAAACTACAAATATCCACGATTCACTAATATCCTCATTAATAAATGTATATTAGCTGTATTTTATGTACAAATATTATGTTTCGTTGATTTTACACTATATTTGGTTTAAGATCAATGTTTAATATGTCAATTAAAATTCAATCGAGTACTTAACATGTCATATTGAATGTAACAACTTGATACATACACAGGTGGGTAGTTTCGTGTATGTATTGATTAATTAACTAATCTTAAATAATCATTCTATACAATTATGTATTTTTGACATGTGATGTTATACATAATTACTGTATCCATTTATCAGTAATATATAAAATCGTTTCAAACACGCTTCGTTGTCTAACAGAAATATGCGATTTAACAGCTAGTGTATATTATGCAATATTATGCAACTTATTTACTTCCCATAAATAAACACCGCTTACCTCACATAACATTCCAATCACCATTTATCCTATAGCATCTTCCTGTTTTTAAGTCCACCACTGTTGTTGTTTACTAAGTTATTAATATCACCTATAACTACGACGCCATATTATTCCCAATTTCAGCAGCATGCACCTTTGTTGCTAACAAAGAAAAGCAGCTTAATTTAATAAGCAATTGCAAATCAAATAGGAATATCCCTGATAGAAATACAAATACAGCAGAAAAATAATCAACTGTGTATTAAAACTATATATCCTACGAAATAATAGTTCATTATAGGTATATATTGCATAAATATGCACAAAGAGCCCTAGCCTCTATTCCCCCTTTTAAGTTAACATATGAGGGGTACTGGGTCTTTGAAAAACAGTCTATTATTAGTTGGATGTGTCACAGGGCCCGTTTAAAAAAGAAACAGGTTTCAGCACTCCCCTCTCATAACACCGAGTGGTTGACGAAAAGTAACACGATGGTTAGCGAAGCATTCAACTTAATTTTAACTGCTGTGGTCTAGTTTTAATATTTCAGTCTAAGTACATTTTTTTCGCGCATTCCGACAACTATGAAAATAAGAGAGGAGCTGTGATTTACAAGCCTCGTTTTGCGCGCTACGAAACTAAACGTCTATTTTCGTTTTGTGTGGTAGTTAAAGTTTATCCGTATTATGTAAATATGGGTACAGCTGTATTTTGTAATTGTAGTAAAGCTTTCGACTGAGAATTGAATCACAAATTTGTTTCGTATTGATTTGTTTGCAAAATTATTCAAACCAAAATAATACACAAAGCGATTACAGTTAAAATGTGGGTCTCGGTTCAATAGACCTAATAGACCAAGATTTAATTCAAGACTGTTTAATTGCACTTCAATATTAAAGCTATACATTAATTAAAAATGTATTCGCTGAAGTGCATTTAATCGTAAAATATTCAATTCTATTTGATGAACATAACTCATTAGAATAAGTTGCACATCATTACGGTATTGAAACGAAAGAACATTGAGTTTTTAAACATAAAACTCGAACTTCTGAAATTGCAATCTTAACTTTACTCCCTTTTCAAGGTGTAAATAACATAAAAAGCGATTTTCATTGCAAGTTGCGAATTTGTACCGTTTTTCTTTGTTGATGAAATAGCAAGAGGCGACAGTCCTGTCGCTCTTGACGGGAACGTTTATATTAATACGTTGGAAAATAGTGGTAACCAATGGGCAACAAAGATATGCGGAACTCGACAATACAAAAAAATCTGAATCCTCAGTAAACGCCGTCAGATCGGACAAAATATAAACCAAGTCTATTATATCAGCTTTAATAGGCGACTTAATCGACCACAATATTTGATGCATAAAAAATGGAGATTCATCCCCACAAGTATTCCCACCCTACGCCCAAACTTAATTTTCAGACACGCCCCATGTCTTTGTTACATATTAGAAAAAGCAAAGTTCGCCTTACTGTTCTTGAATAATTAAAACAAAATTATGATATAAAATCTGCTAATTTAGAATAATTGAAATAATATCAAATAGAACTTTTACTTTTCGCATGGTAATAGTCTAACAAATATTGCCTGATCAATAACTATCTATTAAATGAATTAATGAACAGGGGCGGATTTAGCGGGGAGCGCCAGCGGTGGGCGTCCCAGTTTGCGTTTATATATGTAAAAAAATGTCAGAATAAACAGTGTCCCCTTCAAAGTTACATTTCTTCTTCTTCTTTTTGTTATGGAGGTATCTTATTTGAAAGAGGACATAATAAAATAAGAAAATCGAATGATTCTAAGCTATCTTATATCTTAGGCTTAATCCAAGGCTCTTGTATAAATCAGGGATCTTGATTTACCATGTAATTTATATCAATGTATAAGACATTCTGCCCAACGCTGGTAGGGATGGTTCGAGAAAACAAGAAATTTGGCTACGAAAATATTGAATTTTGATATCGAAACACGGATGCGTTAAAAACAGTACATTATTATAAGTTGAGTATATCGTTTTTAGTTTTTTTTTGAAATACATATAGAGTCTATGTACATATAAGTTTGGTAAAAAAAAATGTACTTATGAATCTGGTATAATTGCTATTAAGTATCCTCTCAAGTAATCTCATTGTGTTGATAAGCCAACTAACATATACTACACAGTTCAAAAAGTCCATCCGATAAAGATCATATTATTCTAGTTGCTTGTTAACAGTAATATGAAGTATGTTATCTCAATAGATGCTCTAACGGGTTCGATAAATCCTGTCTTTTTGCACCCGAAGCAATGTAAGGTCCATATTTTCTGTCATATGCTAATCGTAATTGACCCAAGCATGATAAATGACCAGATTTTGTTATGCTGTTAACAAATAGAACTCATTTGAGGGAATATAAACTAATTAAAAAAATCATTTGGATATTAAATAGTTAACAAATTATTCAATAGTAAAGTATGGCAGAAGTATCGATCCCTCAAGTCAGCCTGGCGGAGGATTTCACCGCGGTGGTTACCGGTGCACATGCAGGTTAGTTCTAACGGATAACAAAACGTTATATACCTTACCTTGGTCTTAAATAGGTCTAAGATATACACATCGTCAAGATTTTTCTTATTAGCTAAGTGTTTTGAAGCAAGTTTCCTACAATACGTAAAAGTGGGGAGTTCGTTTCCAAACTATACAATTTATAGAGTTTTGAATAGGAATGTGCAGAAGAGGGAGGGCTGTGTCCTTATTTTTTGGCATGGAGGGTTGGGGAAGGAGGGGGTGTTCTTTCTGATTACTCAGGTTCTTCTTCTGGAATGTTATTTCCAAAAGAAAATATCCTGTGCGCAATATTAATGTGATACAGACTTATGACCACTGTCTTAAGAGTTGCTTTAACTAGACATCGATATCGATGAAACGATGTATCTGGTCATATGACGGAACTGTGAGGGTTTATCACACGTTGTTTTCATACATGTAGCAACATTTCTTAATTTTGTTATATGCAACAGGATTTTGACGTTTATACCGTACCATAACCTCTAAGAATACATAATGTATTGATATTGCTTGAACTATATAGGCATTGGCTTCGAGGTTGCCAAATACTTTGCGTTGCTGGGTGGACGAGTGATCCTAGCATGTCAAAAGGAGATCCGGGCCAAAGCGGCAATGCTGCGGATCCGCGCAGATGTGATGGAAATGCGAGGAAGTGTCATGGAGTTGGACAAAGATGACATGGACGATGATGATACCATAGGTGAGATCAATTATTTCAAATTACCTGAAACATTCATGTATGTAACTGTATATTTTGTTTTAGCTAAAAAGACTTACAAAAAGTACTTACAAATATATATGCTGCCCATTTCATGGATATGAAAGTTTCTCCATTGTTTCCGTGCATGCATAAAACCATTTGCGATCATATAGAGATTGCAACATCTTGAATGAGCTTCACGTAAGCTTTATACTAGTATTATATGTTTTCACAGTTTTTTCAAAGATAAAATATCCTTGTGTCTCGGTTCCAAAATGAGCCTCGCCATACCATCATACATATATATAACATAAAACTATCTCTACCTCTTCCAGGTCCCTCGCCATCGGAGCGTGCCTCGGCTGTCGACACGCCCCTGCGCCTCGAGTTCATGCACCTTGACCTCGCCTCACTCGATTCCGTCTCGCACTTCGCCGCACAGTATCGCGAAAAGGGATATCCGCTCCACGTGTTGTTTTGCAATGATGCCGTTATACAGATTCCCCGAGGTGAGCAGGATATTGTTTTTTATATAATTTATTAATAACCACCGAATTAATTCACCGAATATTGGTGCCGTCAGTGGGAATTGGCGTCTGCGGTATTTAAATTGGTATAGAATATTGTATACCCAGCGGGTTCAAATTTGACACAGGCCTCTGATCTGGCGATGAAATGTGCAAATAAGTTATGTGACTGGATCAGATGGCATTAATCTAAAAGTGAAGTTAACTAAGTTGTAAATGGTTTAAAACCATACATTTTATTTGAATTCAGCAATATTTAGTTGACTTCTTTGACAATATAGCTAATAAATTATTACATATTGGTATTAGACACAAACAATTACTGGACTTACCGTCGATTCCTCTAATTCTTTTTGACAAATTCTTCTCTCACATTTTACCATAAATAGTTCAGACCGAAGACGGCTTGGAAATGCACTTCCAGTACAACTACCTGAGCCACTTCCTGTTGACCCTTCTCCTACTTCCGGCCATGGAACAACACGACACAGACGCTCGTGTCGTGCTCGGAAGCAACACGGCTCACACGTCGGGTGTGTTCGATCTCAAAAACATGCAGGGCGCCATTAAGAACTCGTATGATAATAAGAAGTTCTATGCCAACTCGCAGTTGTATATGGTGAGTAAGTGTATATTAAATGGATTTTTCGTCATTTCTAAACATACATTTGTCCGTCACTGACAAACACGTTTGAGCTGCTCTGACACTGTGGTGAAGCTTCATTGATGATTCCGGCGATTATATTATGCTTCAAAGATGTCTGTCTGTCTGGCCGTTTGTCCGTCCGTCTTCTCATTGAGTCTAGTGATATAATGCAACTTAATTTTTATATGCTCATCTAATTTTGAATAGACCGCGTCTACTCATAGGAGCCTAGTTAGGTACGTAATATAACTTTTCTATGTCCATTTACTTTTGAATAGACCTGTCATATATTGGTACTGTACATTGTGTCATTTTTCTAAGGTTTTTCTATAAATGAAAAAAAAATAGGAACACCTAATAATCTCTGATAAGTGTCTGAAATGATTTTCATTTTTAACATAGATTGACCATACACAAGCAAAATATGATTTTTTCTTAATTATGTATACCAAACTGTCGAAACAGAAAAAAAAAAAACAAATGACACAAACTGAACGTTAACTTATCCTTGTGTGATCATCAAATTGTGATTTATATTAAGCTTTCCTACAATATGGATCACATCCAGATGCGTCTATATTTATTTTTGACATTTACAAGTTTAGCTCTGACCAAATGAAGAGTACACTTAATCAAAAGTGTTTGCGTTTTTTCTGTCAGCTCTAAGTCGAGATATCTTACATAGTTGTTATCCATGATCGGGGTCCACTTAAGGTGAATCCCACCCATATTGAAAGGGATGTATGCAAAACAAGTAGAATCGATGCAAACAAAACTCTTGATATGTTTTTGTATTATGCATGCAAAGTGGTCTTTTGATCTTTTATAGAATTTTATTTGAAAAAAAAAAAAGATTTATTGTAAAATAATGAAATACACTTTAAAATTATTTTATATATTCGTTCATCTTAAAAACTTCTTCATTTGAAAACAAATTCCTTTAAATCGTTTATTTATAAATAAAAACACCCTTTAGTAATTCATCAACTCGATTTTTGTATACAATGTGCCCGTCCATTAAACTCGATGATAAAATGTACTCTTTCAGATCATGTTCATGTACGCTCTGCAACGGCGGTTAGAGCGAACACAAATCAAAGTGTTCAGTCTTCATAATGGTACCATTGATACAATGGTCAAGAAACAACCTGATGATCTTGCAACATGGGGCAGCATCTACAGTGTGGGCCGACAACTCGGTAAACATTAATAAACATTAAACTGCCATGTTAAGGCGCGTTCACCCGCTCCGAAAAAAGCTGAAAACATCCATTTTTGCGCTGTAAACTAGACGCTACATTTGTTTTAAAAAATAGTTTTTTATCCCTTGTGTTCACCCAGAATTATGCGCTTTTTATTTCTGGTGAATGCGCCTTAAGCTGTATTTCCAACCGTTCAGAAGACTGCTTAAAAAAAAGAAGAAATCTATAGGGTACGCACTATGTGACCTTACTATAAGCGACAACTTAAAAAGTAGGTAAAAGCTCAATGACTCTATGTTAACACCATACAAATTAGAATCCAGATTGCACAAAGGTGCCAGTGAGTACCAACCTTAATCAGTAACAGATTTGGATTCGTGGCCATGTTGTTCAACATATTTTTGTGCATAATCTAGGCAAAATCTGCAGAGATGTATCCAAGAGTGTGTCAACCGCATTGAGCGTCTGCATTAACCCGGCCTTCAAGACTTTGAACAACTCTTTCTTCGTCAAGGGCCTGCCACTGTCAACTTCACAAACTGCACAGTAAATTTTATTAAGACTTAATAAATCATCGTGTATTTACAGATTTTGCAAAATAGGATTAACTCTTCTTTATTCAGGACAATTCATGAACCATCCAATTTAATACATCTGTTGTGTCCAATGACACAATGGAGTTTCTAACATACATTACCTTGCAACACTGGGGATCAATAACTTATTGTAATATTAAGATAATTTCTGTTCATAATCTATTTCAAACAGTTGATTATGCCATACGGTTCCTTATTACCAAAATGACATCAAAATAATTTTATTTTAGAAACAAGAAGATGCAAGAAGTGTTGTGGCGCTACAGCACTGACAAAGTAGAGAGCTATTTGACGCAGGATCATATCAAGCACCTTTCGCTCACGGATGACCAATTAGAAGACCTCGGCATCATCATTGAAAAGACGCCACCCGCTAGGCGTCGCTAGTGTGAATTGTTACAGTTTAACAACAAACGCGTCCCCTATGCTTCGTTAATGTCGCAAGTTGATGTGTCGACGCTCAAGACATTGTTGGAGTAGCCTTTCTTTGGATTCTAAGCAATACATTTCTGATGGACAATAGCCTAAAAATACAATGCAGATTTAGTGCAATATAATTCTTGAAAGCAATATTTGTTTTACAAAAAAATATCAATTTGGTGAAATTGCTATAATTATTATTTTTCTTTCGTTCAAGTTCAGTTGCATATAATTGTGTGTGTCTTTTACTGCTGTTGAAAGAGGGAAGGACCCTTTGGAAATAAAGTCGAATCTTCCTCGGTATCTCTTTTTTTTGCGCTTTATTCTGTAATCATTGTATATAAACTATGGTTTCAAGATGGGAGATTTAGCAATCAAAATAAATTTGTGCAGAGACCCTTAAGGTTCATATTTGATAAAGACTATTTTCTTTACTTTGCAAAACAAAATTACATGTTTAAAACCATATATGCATTAAGACAAGTGAATGTGTCTTGAGTATGTGCTGAACTTATCTGATGACCTGAAGGCATTCATGATGTGCATAAGAATTTATTTTTGTTTTAATTGCTTTTATAATGAGAACTGTCATGCATAATTCAATACTCCTGCATAGTTTTTTTTGCATATTTTCTGTACTGTTTTATCAATTATAACAGTATCGAAATGTTAAGAACCCTAAATAGATTATAAAACATTAAATTGATTTAAATTCAACATAATAGCAACATATATTTACTAATGGAAATGAATCAATCATTTATCATGAAGCACATTGCATGGATAATTTATACCATAATTTTACTGGCAAGTTTGATATACATTATATGCATCTCAACAACCGATGTTTCTGACTACAAACCAAGCTTGCAAACCCATAAACAACAAGATCTTCATTTCCTTCAACATCCTGAAGAATCTACAGATTACAATGTTGGATCGATCAATCCTGGAGTCACAAGAAAAGATGGGGTCTGCACCAGGGGTATAGAACCATGGGATCGCAGTTGGTTACGCGAACAAATTCCAGAGTTCCTAAGGATATACGAAAAGCGCCCGGGCGAAAACTTTCAAGGCACTCCCATGATGCATCAGTTTGCGCTTTGGTGTATCATCAAAATGCTCCGTCCGAAACATATTATCGAAAGCGGAGTATGGAATGGACGCGGCACGTGGTTGCTACGGCAGGCTGCACCGGAAGCTCAGATTATCGTGCTTGATCCTCTTCCGCATTATCCGTGGGTATATGTGGATAATAACACAGATAGCCTGTATTTCATTGAAGACAAATTTCGAGATTTTGAAAGCTTACCAGAATGGACTGATGTAAAACTAGACTTCAGCAGGACACTGGCCTTTATCGATGATCACCAAACTCCGTTTAAGCGTATTCCACAAGCAATTAAAGCTGGTATCAAACATATGATATTTGAGGATAATTACTGGTTGGGATATTCTGATTGCTTAAGCCTGAAGCAAGCCTGTGCCTGTTTGATGCATGAACCCGAATGTTCCGAATTCATATATCGCGATAATTGGAATCAAATGAAACGAAATATCACTCCAGATGATATGGAACTTGTGGCCAGGACATTCCAGGGATTGGACATTTATGCAGAGTTTCCAGCCATATGGAATGTATATTCGAGCAAAGTGACAATGGTTTCGAAAAGGTCTAGGAATTATCTCTTTGATACCACATCCGGGATTAATTTGATTAAATCGCTGGGGTTGGAAAATTTACCACCGTTAAATCAGTTCAATGGATATTATAGTTATTGCAATATCGCATACGTGAAAATACCCTAAAAGATATGAGGTTGTCTCACAATATAAAACATGTTTTTACTCTATTCTACACATTTTTAATTATCTTATATTCTTATACATAGTGACAAAAAGCTAGGGGCCATAAGACTGTTCTTTCTATTCTCTGTCTCATGTTTTGTTAATTGATGCAACTTTTGAAAATAATAAAAGTTATTATACAGCGAAAGCCAACATTTTGGTTATTTATTTTCAATCTTTTTGTCAGTATATTAAAAAAAAGTAGCGAAAAATATTTGATTAGACCGAATCCTGAATATTTTTCATTTATCTTATGTTTTAAATTGTAGCGTTAAAAAGAAAACTGTCTAAATATACATGAAGTTTCAAGTACAAATGAAGAAGCGCGATACATACATGCATTTTTCGATTAATATATCATGATCAAATTATTATACATGTTTTTATCTATATGAAAATTTGTCATTTCTTATTGTCGATTGTTTAATATATCATCAGCTTAATTCTATATGTTAATTTGAACGGTGAGAGCGAAATGAAAATAATAAAATGTTGAACAAATCATTATGTGTTATTTGCTGTTTCATATACCATTAAATTTCTTAATCACAGTTGAATGTGATATGCTTATTCAAGCACATATATGCTTACTTATTATAAAATGTGTCTAATTTGCATTAATAGGAATCCGAAGCCATGAAATGCTTAATCAACATGAACAATTTAATTGACATTGTATTTCGGGCAGTTATTACTACTATTTCATAAAATAGTCTTAAGTTTCCTTATAAACATTAAAACTAATGACACCTTTTATTTATTAATAATTGATTTCAAATTTATAACAAATTAATCTTGTAATCACAGCAATATCACATAACCGATTTTATCAGTTTCCTTCTTAAGAATAATCGTGATATTGTTGTCATTATATTTTAAACGTTTCAATAACTCAGTTTCACATACGCAATATTGCCATACGTGTATCTGCCATCCATATGCGATTTAGGAGGAAATCTAGTCAGGCCAAGTGATGCTAAAAGATTGGTTCCATTAGTCTCAGAATACAAATAATTCTCAGATTCTTGTGCAAATAACGTCACTCCCGGATGCCATGCATTCCATATCATTGGAAACTCACTGTATATTTCCATACTTTCGAAAATATGTCTTGCCTTTTGAACATCAGAATCTCGCAGTGGACGGGTCTGTGTTCCAAAAGCGTTTTTATATTTGAACTGTTCACACTCTTTCCATCCCACTACACAGGCGCATGCTTGCTTAAGACTGAAACAGTCAGAGAACCCAATCCAATAGTTATCCTCGAATATCATGTGGCGTATACCAACTCGATGAGCGTGCGGTATGCGTATTAATGGCGTATGATGATCATCAATAAACGCCAACGTCTGATTGAAATCTATATCCACGTCGCGCCAGTGTTGCATAGAACCGAAATCGCGGAACTTTCTTCCAGTAAAATACAACGTGTCATTATTCATATCCTCGTAAACTAAATCCAGGTCATGTTTCGGATCCAGTAGAATTAACTGCGTATTCGGCGCTGCTTTGCGTAACAACCATGTACCGAGTCCCCGGTGCACCCCGCTTTCTATGATGTGTTTTGGCGCTAAATGGCGCACAATGCACCATAAAGCAAATTGGTGCATCAGCGGAGTGCCTAAAGTATTCTCTGCTGGTCGTCGGTTATATACAGCGATGAACTCTTTGAGTTGGGATTTAATCCATTGGTTGTTCCAGGGTGGATCGCCTTTGCTACAGACACCTTTGACGGAATGGAGACCCATCATTTTTGTCCCATGATTTTGCCCAATGAATTGTTGCTCATTCATTTGAATTTGAGGTGTCGAGTCTTCTTCTCGTTTGGAATAATCTGTGAGGTCTTCGTTGTTTTTATATAGGAACAGTAGAGTAAATGCGAATATTATCCAGGTTAAAGATATGTAACGTTTATTCAGACACATTGGCGTTAAATCCATGACGTTCATTGGCAACATTTGTGTTTATTAGCGAGACTTTGATTTTGTGAATTCAGATACTTTTTTTTAATGAATTTCTAATTGTCGCCAACAAAAACCTGATTTGCATATATCACGTCAAAAGGACGCGCATATGTCAAGAACCGTTAAGGGGTCAATAATGAACATAAATGAACATGCATGAATGGCACTCGCTTTCGCACTCATTTGAATTCTAAAATAAAAAAAAATGTTACCCGCTTGGTCACAAACATCTATTGAACGTTGTTTCCACGTGATATGACGTTGGAAACAGGTCTATATCAATTCTTAAAAACACTG
>LQRL01034349.1:0-16895 GCA_001703475.1 Hydroides elegans
ATTGGGCCTCGCCATAGGGATACCGCTCGCTATACTGCTTATTATACTAATCATAGGTAACACTTAGATTTTCTAACATGTATTTTCAATACACTTTTTTTCGGTATCAGGACAACTCACCCAAAAACCAACTCACCCAAATAAAAATTGGTCAACTCACCCAAATATTTGGATAACTCACTCTAACGAAATTTCACACAAATATAGAAGAGATATCAAGCTTCAATAAGATATAAAAATACTTAATACACATGGAATAGTTTTTGATATATTTGAAAAATACCTAGTGGTAAGTTTCTTTTTTGACCGGGTTTAGTTACTAAGTGACTTTAAAGAATATCTTTGATATATAAAGTTTTATATCAAAACGAGAAATAAGCTTCCAAGGTATTCTCTTAATTGTTAAAACTTGGGTGAGTTGTCCAAAAACTTAGGTGAGTTGACCAATCTATTTGGGTGAGTTGGTCACAACCTGTGTGAGTTGGTTTTTGGGTGAGTTGGTTTTTGGGAAAGTTGTCCGACATCCCTTTTTTTCTCCTAACAAACGACCGAAAATTCAAACGCAATGCGTTTACTTTTGCACGTAATAAATGAGTGCATTGTGGTTCACTGATAAATACACACATATTTTTTTTCTAACAAACACTAAGGTTACACAAGCATAACTTTTCTAAGGTCCCGAATACATAAACTCTTTTTGGGGTGCGATTTTCACTTTTTTGTGGGAAATCGTAAGGGGCGACAGGATTCTTCCTTGAAAGTTGCGTTGTCCCATAAAGAAAACAGTTAAAATCACAACTTGTATCATATATTATCTAACACACATATTTTCTAATAAATTGTTTTTATCAAGCGACTTTATTCACACGCGCCGCGCTTACTTTTGCACGTAACATATAAAACCAAATGCGTTATGGCGTTCGACTGATTAATTGTAACTTTAATTTGTGTCAAATGTTAGATTGTAACTATCAGGTATGTAAAGCATTGCATGGGATATAGTTCAAGTTCTGTCTGCCGCAATGGTAGTTCGCCAAAACTGTTTAAGATAGTACTTGAACAGACTGTATTGTATAGATATTGAACATAGTTGAGTTTCTGGGCTCCAAAGATATTTCGTATAAATGAAAATATAAAATTTAACATTTTGTAATCCTACTTATGCTGTTGCTAAACATATAACCAATTATATTAACGCTTACATCTACAATGAAAGATACTTTTAAACTTTAAATTCAACACATACAGTGTATACAATAAGAGCTATTTTCAAAATTTGAATTCAATGTTTTAAACAAAACCTATTGAATTTGACGAATCAATCATAAAAAATATCTTTTGATATCAGATTTTAATAATTTCACTTTTATTTTCTTTTTTTCCAGCTCTTATCTGCGTTGTGCTTCGCGTCAAGGAAAAGCGCGCCACTCGGGGCACGTATTCACCGAGTCGCCAGGAAATGGCCGGTTCCCGCGTCGACATGGGCAACCAGCTTAAAATACCGCCCCCGGAGAGGCTTATATAGAAACCAGCTCAAAATACCGCCCCCGGAACGACTTATATGAAAACCGGCTAAACATATTAAAATACCGCCCGCAGAATCATATGTCTCATAGGATGATACCGAGAAAATGGACCCAAGAAAATGGACCGCCCCTAGGTACAACGATAATTAGTAACCACCTGGGCATTCGGAAGGCATAAATGGGGTCAAACTGAAAATACCATCGTATCCTCTCTTTAACTCCAACCTTAAATCACAAATTGGCATTTTTATTGTTGGTTATTGCAAAAGCCAGAATCGAAAACGGCTATATGCAGTAACCTATTTTTGGATAATAGAGCTACTCTTCAATGATTGGTTTCTGCTTATTTACGGTAATTTTGCGATAATTTTTCTCATGATTTTGCCTCTTAGATTGTATGGTTGAATTCATTTCGAAAAGTATATTAAGGACATAAGGGTGATATAACAAATGAATTCAAACGTTGATTTTATTCAATTTCTGTTTTCGGTAACATAGATAGATGCTTTTAGTTGTATTTAAACGTATTTCACAAGGTTTTGCTATAAATGAACGATTGAACGTTTTAAAACCAGGTCATTGGTTTAACCAATGATGATAACCATTTATCGGAGGTTTAAACACAGTTGGTTGTTCTTTTTTAGCAACCCAATAATTATACCAATTTTAAGTGTGGTTAAGTTCATTTTTAAGTTGTGAATGTAAATGTAAGTTGATCGAAAACCGGTTACTTTAAGACCTACGTGTTCACAGATTGATGTAGGTTTGATACCTGAGTCCCTAGAATTCCATCATATTAGCTCTCTGATTTGCAATTTGTGTATCTGTTTGTCTATTTCTCAATAATGTTGGAATTGATCCCTTATTTTGCACTGTCTACTTCTCGATTAAGATAGAAGTAGAATCTACCGGGTACACTCTTTATTTTGTACTGATACATCCTGTAGACATTGCTTCTAGAGTTGTATCAACTATATTATATTAACCTGCATACGTTCAACAAAATATTAATATTCGTTTGGAATTTCAGGGCATTTTATATATTTGATAATTGATAATTCAAATACGGTAGAATACATATGATGATATTTAAAACATTTATTAATCTCCGTTACACATTGTCTCGCTGAAACATTAAATTAATGACTCCTTGAACTTATAGTAAGGTGTGGTTCACTGTCCTGGGACAGTCTTGTTTTATTTCGTTTGATAAATTTAATTAACTGCAGTTAAGTAAATGAATCTCTATAAGTTGGTTTCTCGCCATTCGAATGTCGAACACATGTACACAAATCGTATTCTAGTCATTTTTATGTGTTTGTCGGAGTTGGGAAAACGTACAGTGTATATTGTGAGATTGTAGAAAGATATCGATTGAAGAACGTAGATGTTTAGGAATGTGTTCACGTACTGTATATAAACTCGAAGTACAGTTGTATTCAAGGATAATGCATATTTGGTGTACTTGCCATGTTATATAGAATTTCTGCTTTTCAGTTGAAGTGACATGCATGTTATATTACGCCACTATATTGCAGTAACTTTGCATCATTTGTTCAAAGATGTAACAAATCAGTGTTATATTCGTTTGCTTTCAAAATTGACACAAAGCATAACGTTGAAGGAAACACAAAAAGAAAGTAAAGCATGTCATAAAAAGGACAAGTGTCATTTGTGTGATATTTTCCGAAATTTAATTATTGAAGTTGTATGTAAAAAAAATACTTTGAGTCACTGAGAAGTCTTCCTTAATATATAGAAAATATATAATGAATGTGAATATATATATATTTATATACTAATATATATTTCTAAATATTTGAACCATGTCCTCAAATGCATTGTGTTATATATTTTTAGCAAAAATGTACATAGTATAATGAACTTAATTTTGCAACTGATTCGCAACGAACAGATTACTTTAGTGTATATAGGGCGATACTTGTTTTGATAGGCTTTTAATATACCTAACCAGTAGAATTAAATGAATAAGCATGCTCAAACACTAGGGATTTATAAAATAGTTATATATTTAAATGGGACCAATGGATGCAATATATCAAGCAATATTAAAAAGGCAATTATATTTCGAAACTCTAAATTTACAGTGTTTTTGTTGTCCTTCTATTATGTTGAAGCGATATTTTGGTGAATTATGAATGAGTTATAAGTTATATTTATGTGAACATATTCAACAAATTTTCAGTTTTTAAAGAATGTTTATTTTGCTGGTTTCTGAATTCATTTAAAGTCCTTGGTGCTTTCTTTGATGTTGTAATTTTGACCTTTTTAGTATTACAATGTTTTTACTGCTTTTACCTCGTTGTGGATTTAATTTTCTTAACGATTTAGTTGGATATTTGAGTTGATGTGATTAATTATGCAATATAATGAATGGTTGTCACTGAAAAATATGTTTATATAATATATCAATATATAAGTTGAAACGATATCTTATTGTTTAAGTAGTATTCCTTGGTCTATCAATTCCTTTACATTAAGTAGTTAAGATATGATGAGTAATAATGATCTAAATTTGATTCGCCTATATTAATCGAAAACCCCTTTCAGTAGTTAGATTTTAAGATGAAATTAATAAAACATAATTTATGATCAGATATGTTTGGTACGCTGTTTTTATCTATCAAATACTAAAGGGTTTTCTGTAGGTAGTGGATTTTTCATATGTAAGAAAACGTATTATTAAAAATACACTATTTCAGTTGTATTTATGAATTCTATTTCTAACATGTAATTAGCAAAAGAAAATGAACAAATAAAATATATTAATAAATGTGATTGTTTTCGTTTTGTGGTGGCTCAGATCTAGAGCTAAGTCAACCACAATAATACCCCTTGGCCCTCTTCGATTCTCCAATGCTTAACTAACATTTATGTAATCATATCGCCGTATTATTGACACCAACTCCCAAAATGCAGCTATGTGTGGAGTTTGTGTGATAATGTCGGCATGCTGAATTATGACTAGTGGGTAAATTGTGATCCATTGGACACATTTCAGGTTTCATTGGGATATTTAAAACCTGTGGACTAACTCACATAATCAAAAAATCATGACTGCCGATCTTTATCCATCTTACTATGAGACCAATAATATAATTCATTTATAGAAATAAATCCAGAAAAAAAACTAAACGAACTTATTAAAACACAACCAGTAGACTTTTCTTACTTTAACAGCAGCATTAGGTCATTCAACTTTGCGCAATAGTAACTTTCAACAGACTTACAGCATTTTAAATTTTATTATTATTGAAAATATATTGCATAGTATGCACCAAAAGAAAAACAGCTTGGTTTCATTTCAACTTAATAGAAAAGCGTTTTTAAATGGACCCCACGACATTCTTGTTTAAAATCATAAAATTATGCCAACACAACTAACTATACACATGAATATAAAATAAATTATCATTTTGAACATTTTAATTACATTTAAAAAAAAAACATTTTAAAGTAGATAGAACAAATTTTGCGATTATTGAAAAATATATTCATTCATATTCAATGAATTAATACAGTCAATCAACTTCTAAGTTGATTAAAAAACTCTAGTATCCCCGTTAAATTATTTTCTAAAGAAAGGAATAAAGTTTTGAAATGTGTATCTTGAATGTCTAACTTTAATTTGCGAGTGAACCTGATTTTGCGGGGAAACACATTTTGTGGGGAACAGCTCGCTGGGTGCACTCCTTCCTGTTGCAAAAACCAAAAAGCACATAGTCTATCTTTATTAGGCGTCAGTCCCCTGGCTATAAAGAGAGAGGAGCATGTAAAAGCAGTTCGAAACAAGTGCAATAGTTCTATGTGTGCGAATAAAAAGCTTCTTCCGTGTTATTATCAATTATAACATGATGGAAGAGTTTTTTTCTATGTTTCTTTGTTAGCTTAAACCGTTTTATATTCTGCAATACAGACACGGTACGCAGTATAATTTATGCAAATAAGGAGAGGCTTATAAGCGTGACTCGTTTTGAGCGATCAAACAAAACGTCATTAAAAGTTATTATCATGAGTAATTGTTCGCAATTTTTTATACAGTTCGAATCTTATTGCATTTATGCACTACTTTCAACTGTTATAATAGCGATAAAACACTCCTGTTCGTTTGTATAGCTGATTTAGAGCGAAGAAGAAACTATTACAAAACGAACGCCGAAGGCGTTCGTTTTGTAATAGTTTCTTCTTCGCTCTAAATCCGCTATACAAACTCACAGTCGTGTTTTATCCCTATAGTAGACTACATATTTGTGTAATATTCATATTCATTTTATATATATGTGTTGTTCTATAACAAAGACCAGAAGGATTTAAATGTGTATATGGGGGATAGGATATTTTAGTGTTATCATGTATTATGTTCATATATGAATTCATATATGATTTTGATTGCCAATCTAGATCAGCTCTGTGTGCATAACAATTCTCCTGTTATATAAGGAAACATCTATGAATCCATCGATCGAGCAATCTATAAATGTATAAGTAAGGGTCTGGCAAGACTTCTCGAAAAGAGCTCGTTTGACCAAGTACTAATAGATTTTAAAGGATCTGGTTAACCGGATGTTAAATAAGTTCAAGTGAGGCAATACTACGTCAGAAAAAGATATCACCTTTAAATAAACATTGGAATGCGAATAACATAAGCTTTAAAATGCACACCAGATTGAGACTTCGAATTATAATGTTTCATCACAATTGATAAATGAATATTGACACAAGAATATATTTTATGCAAGTGAATCGTATTTGAACACAAAACTGCATCAACTATTTCTATTAGAATACTATTTCAGTAAAAAAAAACATGCAAAACGAAATCATATATATTCACATAGGGAGGAAAGAACACTGCTTTTACAATAGAATTTCATTGAATATAGGTTAACGAAACTGAAACAAATATATTTACTGTAATGACATATATGAGGCTTTTTAAACTATACATTCAAAATGACGAAAAATAACTAAAATGGCTGCGAATAATTGTGAGGAGTTTTTCAACGAGGATACACCGCACGGTCGAAAAAAGCGGTCCATTTATAAAGTATACATAAAATTGTTCATACAGAAGGCGCTTGATTGTGATGATAAAATAGTGATTGTTGATGGATTTTCGGGCAAAGGATACTACGGAAATAAAGCGAGTTTCGATCAAAAGATACAACTTTGTGGATCGCCAATCATTATTCTCAGGTAGTGTTAGAACTATGATATTTTATTATATTATAGTCTATGTAGTTTCATTGCTTGTATTTTGATATTCACTTTAAATTAGTCGTGTTCGCATTCGTTATAAAATTAGATCATAATAAATATAATAGTAAATTATAGTAGAGTGTGATTATATTATATAGTCAGTTTATAATTGAAGGGCTTAGAGCATAAACATGTTTAGTGCAAATTTAAGGTTTTGAGAAAATCGACTTGAAAGTTCGCGGGTAGGAAGTCGAGTTGGTAGAGTAAATTTTCGCTCGATTTGTTTCAAATTTTTTTTCTATACTCTAAGAATGATTTACAAATAATATTTGTAATTATTTAATTCAAAATAAAATTAGTTTCCGAAATATAAAAAATAAAACTCATTTAGAAAGACCGGCAAGTGCGAAAAACATGTTAATGCGTTTTAACATCAAAATTTATAAACATGTCTAATGGAAAAGACACATCTATGAAAATCACATTTTGGTGAAAGAACATGTTTTTCGAACAAAACAGGTTGCCAATTTGTCTTTTTCTACTTGTTAAGTGCATTAAACATGTCGAAACTTTAGTTGAAACTTAAGTTAAAAGTATGTTCGCGAAAAACATGTTATTGAAGCCTGAGTTAGCAAAATGTACTAACCTGTTTTTCACGATAGACAGATAATTTCGAGGCTCTTATGGTGGTCAAAATCTTACTAAACTTGTTTTTCGTGAAAGACATCTTGGTGATTTCATGTTTGAAAATATTGCGCACTAAACATATTTGTGCACTGGGAAAAATGTACTTCTACCTTATAATTTTGAATTTCTTTTGGTAAAATGATGGAGCATGACTTGGGGATCATTTTGGTATATTTTTTGACAAAACATGTTTTTCGCACTAAACATGTTTATGCTCTAAGCCCTTCAATTATATTAAATTCAAACATTTCATTTGTTGGCAGTTTTGTTTAAACGTTGAGTTGTGACGAATGTTCGGATATACATGTAGTCTAAAGGCACGTTCACGCAAAACAATATCATAAATTTTTGCGTGAACAGAAGGGATAAATTGCTATGTTTTTATATAAATATGGCTTTCGAAAATATCGGGTTTCGTGCTTTTTCCGAGCTTTTTCGTTTGCGTTAACGCGGCCTTAGAATTTTTGAAAAAATATATATATTCAGATTATTAGCTCGCTTATTGTTTACTTATTTAAATATCACACCAATAACAATAGATTATAAACCCCGTACTTCGTTCAATTGTAGGCACTGCATAGATGAACTCCATAGAAGACAAAGTATGCCCGCGCCGGATAACTCAATAAAACCTCAAATAAACCTCGTTTTCAATGAAGCCGATCGAACGAATTGCCGCGATCTTCGTCGCACTACAATGGATTGGTTAAAATGGTACAGATCGCAAAAGCCCAAAGTTGAATCGGAAAACACCGCGTTTGGATATACCTGGACAGTAAGCATGGAAGAGCCTGATTTTGTCTCAATTCAATATGGAATATATCAGATCGATATCCATATTTTAGAGGGAAAATTCGAAGATTTACAGATGCCCCCTTCTATCCCTAGCGATGCCAAATGGTTCAGTATCATTGACGCCTTCGGCTCCAAAGCCATACCTTTGGCATGCGTGGAACGATTCCTGGGTCCAGGAAAACAGGCTATTGTCACTGTGATGTCAAGTTATATGAATCGATACACGGATAGACATAAAACGGCACTCGCGAGGATGTTCGGTATTCCAGAGGAACAGGTAGATAGCTTAAAATCACCGTGTTATGGACGCGATTGGGAAACGCAAGACACAAAGGGAAGTACACGGCATATAACCGCACATTATATTGCCGTTCTGAAGAAACGTATCAACACGCAATACGCACTGCGTTTCGAGATACGCAACGTGGAAAACAGAGTCTTGTTTCATTTGGTGTTTATTACACACGACCGTGATGAGCTAAGAAGAATGAAACGATCGATGTGGTTCAATTCGCAATCGAGCAACGATTTCGCGCTTGTGTTTTCGGACGAAAGGCACAGCAAGAGGAAATGGGGTGTGGGTAGAGATGAGCCGGATCCAACTGATAAGATATACACGAATTTCGAGGAATCAAGGGTGACCGTATCTGAAGTGGAACTCTTTGTACTAAATAACCCATATTTGGCTATATTGACACCCTCGCATCTACAAACTATGATCAACGATGGAAGAATAAGCCATGTATATGACTCTAGTCATAAAAAGCTCGAGTTACCGTCTGATATTACCGCAATGCATATTCGCGATATTCGAGAATGGATAACATCATTCAAATATTTTGGTTCAGAAGAGCAGGGTAGAGTTATGCAGGAAACTACAGATACTATCTACAAAAACTACAATGGGTCTAGAACATCAATAGCCCATATTGCTGAGTTTGTTATGAACAATCCAAGAATCGATATTCTGTCAACCTCACATTTACAAACTCTGATAAACGATGGCAGAATAGTTCGCCTATGTGATTCTGAACTCCAACCCGTGGCCAACGGTATACAATCCACTTATGTGTCAGGCCAAGCAGATCAAATCAGTCCTACGAGGAAAAGACCAAAACGTGAATCATTCATGTTTCCCACAGACAATATAGAGGATATTCGAGAATGGATAGTCACATTCAAAAACAGTGGTGGAGAGGTTGAGGATAAGGGTGACACAGTAAACGAGCTCACGCGACGTTTTCGGCGACTCAAATCGAATGACGAGAGCCTCGGTGTATGTGGCTTTTCAAGAGAAGGGGTATCAGATACATTAAACAATGTTGAGCTATCAGTTCCAAACACAAGTTTTCAACAACTCAAATCAAATAATGTGAGAAAATGTGGCTTCTCGGGATCAGATGCAGTCAACGACGTTGTATTTCCAGTTCCGAACATATTTGGCGGTACATCTGGCGCACATGCTTCCGATCCCATGGTCGTCACTGATTCAGACTCAGAATAGAACTTTGAATGAGCATAATGACCTAAAATCTTTTAGAAATATAGTTTTGGTGTTAATCAATACGTGACATTATAAATTATGTATATGTATGTGTAAAGAGTATTGAAAATAAACAAAATAAGGACGGTTTATATAATAAACTGGCTTAACAAATCACAGTGAAAAATGTATTATGTGCTGATGTAATATGTCTAAATAACATTATATGTCAGAAATAATATGTGTTCTCTACATTAGGATGCGCGTTGTGAGTACTACTGAACGAGAGAACGGCAGCGAGGGTAGTTTATTTAAATGTTTTTTATTAAATTGTTAAGCATATAATATAACACAGCTTATCTTTATAGTGCAATGACAATGAATGATGGATCTATCTAACCAATTACTCAAATAAGTAAAGCATAGATCATCACTCCTAATTACATATCCAGCTCTTTGATCAGTTTTCATCCGGATATATTCGCATTAATTACACTCTGCAGTGAACGCATGTAATGTAACGAACCAATTCGTTAAAGCATTGTGAAAAAAATGTGTGCTTTAGTATGCTGTACGGCCTTAACTCGTATTTGTCTGCATAAGCCAAGGATAAATGCCTTTAGTTCACTTTGATTACAAAAATCTTAGTTGCGATTGTCGCTTTGGATTTTTTATATCAAAGAGGCAGGGCTTTACCTCAATCAAAATTCGATGGTCGCGCTCGGGCGACTTACTCCAAAAAGTTAATCCAGAAATAGTAAGTCGCCCGAAAAGTCAGTCGCCCGACTATCGCATATATCCATAATGCAATTGATGCTTCAATGGGATACTATATCCAAATCAATACATCCTTGACTGTCTAAACGCCACCCGTAGTTTTTTTTAAACTACGATTGTAATTTCTAAGAATGCGATCGTCGAAGCTGCGAGCCAAAAATGTTTAGCATTGTATCGCGAAACCATTAATATGATAAAACAATTTTGAAGAACCGATGAAAACCAATGAAAACTTCAATGCTTAGTATACGTGATAGAGTAATAGATAACAGAACAACACTGTGCATCATTAGATGTATACTATAAAATACGATATGTATTTATAGCAAAGATAATTTAAAGATGTTTGCTCAAAATGAATATCAGAGAATAACGTATGTGGTACCGATATGCATAATCGTAGTAGGTACATGTACCTGTATAATGATACAATGTGCGAAGGAACTTTATCGAAATTGGGAATACTGGTATATTAGTTGAAATCAATAAGCAAGCGCCGAGGGCGCGAGCAAACATTAGAGACCAAATTTTCGACCAAATTACGAAACCCACTAGAGAATAGAAAATAGAGAATAGAAAAGTTGAAGCAAGCAGAAAAGTTAGTCGCACGTCTGGCGACTAACTCTGACTGAAAAGTAAGTCACCCGACTCGAACGTTAATCCAATATGTGACCGTGCAATCGCTAAGGTAAAGCCCTGAAGAAGTGTCGCTCTTGTGAGCTAATGCTTATTTTAGATAGATGTGGTTGCAATTATTGTGGTGTCATATTAAACTATGTTATAGTTGCTTATGTAGTTGTCATCTGTTGTAATAAAACTATATAAATGTACTTAATAAACTAAAATGGTAATTAAACACCAACGTATATACACTAAAAATGTGGTCATCTGCTGTATTAAAACCAAATAAATTTACTAAAAAAAAACTAAATTAACTAAATAAATGGTAAAAAAACTCCCGAAAAAAAATACACTCAAAAGAACTGCACGAAACACTAAAGTTATTTTAAATGCACTTACGTTTACATATATAGCATAAGCATAACCAAAATTCGATGAAATCTAATTCTAATGTTGACAAATGATTTGTAAAATTTGTTGTTCGAAACATAACTAATTTCATGAAAATTCTGTCCGACGGACTTCTCACTAAGGCAATTCTTATATTGAATATACAAATTGATACGGAAGTAAGGCCTTTGAGTTTTTTCTCTGTGGATTTATTTTTTCACGGTGTGGTGTCATTCACTTGTGATAACATAGCATATATATTTGAAAATCATTAGCGTGACCGCTATCATAAATCAAACAAACATATTGGACATTTGAATCAACAATACCGATGCAATGATTAAAAGTTATATAAGGAAATAACAGGACTCTCTAATTTGCTTGACTGAAATAATGTTTTGGTCACCAGCAGATATATAAACAAACATTGTACTTGTGACAAAATACACCCATCTAAGATGGTTGACCAAAAGTACATGTAATTTTCGTAAAATGACGTGAAATATCCCGAAAATACATTTTTTTTACGCAAACCATCTTGTCTATTCATTTCGTAGGGAAGTTACGAGCTTTCAGTCTAAAAATCCTGCAAATAATTTGTTCAAGTTTTTTTTACGAACTTTCTTTCCTTATTTAAGACTAGGTTTATGAGGTTATATTAGATATGTGATTGCATTTCACATATTTTAAGTAGCATGATAGAATCAAGGTTACATTTTATGTCATTCATTCATATTTGTTTTTCATACATTTTGAGCGATAATATGTGGTTTTATAGGCTGTGGCTGGTCTTGATCTTGATAAGCCACTTTGACATTTAAAATGCGCATGCGTCAACTAGCCTTTTATCGGACCAAAACAAACAAGTTTTTCACTCATATATCTGTGATAAAAGTGAAAAAATAAATATGTTTTACTTGAGGGATGTTGTTGAAATCAAAACCAAACGAAAGAAAAAAATGTTTTTAACATCATAAATATATTTTGCTTATAAGACATTCATCACAAAATATAACAAGATTTGATTTTTGAAACTGTGTACAGGTCCAAAAACGTCAAAAACAATTTTTTAGTTGACCATTTTTGTAAAAATTATAAAATTCATCATAAAATCATTAAATTGCTCTAAAAAGATAAAATACTGTCAAATATATAATAATTTTATAATTTCACATCATTTGAAATTTATTATTTTATTTTGTTTATCATTTATTTATGAAAAAGAGGCAATTTTAAACATCACCGATTGGTCCGATTTTTCCAGGCTGAATTATTGTCAAAGTGGCTTATTAGATACGGTGTAACGTCGTTGAGTCATTCATACACCATGCACTTGTCATGTATTAGAAATTAATATTTCGTACATAATCTGAAAATCGAAATTCTTCACTTTCAAGACTGGCCAATCACAATCTAATTATTTTCTAAGAAATACAATTTCTCGTCAAATCACCATCATTCATTGTACTCGTACGCATCCCTAATTGTTTGGAAAACATTATTATAATGAAGAAAAAGTGGAATGCGATAATAAATTCTCGCAAGGAGAATATCTATTCAACACGAATACATATTTAGAAAAATAATAAGTCTTATTGAATGGCAAAGTATAGGAAAATATATACGATTTATGTATTTTACAAGTACACCTCCACTCTCCCCGATATCATATAATTAGCCCAGATCATAAAAGTTTTGATTGTAGTTCGGGTCTCCGTTCGTTACTCCTTCCAATACACAGCACATTGCATTTGTAAGACTCTCTATGCACATGAGAATTTTTGTGTCAGTGAAATTGGCGACAAGTGTAAAAGTACGAGCGTAGCATTTTTTTTGGAAACATTTGCTTGTATGGCTTGAACTTTATACTGATATTCTTAGAATATTGATCATAGGAGTCTTGATCATAGGTTAAATTTAGTCAATTTCCACAGGCGTTATATTCAGTTTTCATACCATTAACATATATTTAAACTATACAAGGGACGCTACATGTAAAGAGACGCGACATGGAAATGGAACAAATCTAAACCTCATTTTTTTTTCAACATAATTTATTATTTTGCGTTGGGGTTTCGTTTATAATATAGAATATATGTGTATCCATATTATGTGTAAATAATAAATATGAACTTTGAATTCAAAGGAGAAGTTATAAAATATGAACTTTGAAATTTGGTTCCATTTCCATGTCTGTAAAAATACATGTCGCGGCCCTTGTAATATATATTGACATGTTTTACATACAAATTCACTTTCTTTACGATGTTGAGATTTAGAATATCATGAAACGAAAGATTTGTCAATCAGTTTTTATCGAAAAATAAGTCAAGTTAGAAACAAGAATTGGCTTTGGCGAAGTTGATTTTCGTGTGGGCACAGACAATTCAGAAGTCTTATGAGTCATTGGCGAAGTTTTAAAACGATTTGCACTTCTGGACCCATATTGTCAAAGCTCTGCTTTGACCTTAATCTTAAACTTACACTTTCCCACCCTTTTAAATTAATTTTAGGGGCAAGGTTAAGGGTAAGAAGAGCGGAAAATATGGGTTCTAGTGTGAAACGATAACATATCTTTTCGAATTTAGGGGGAAGGGGGTAAGGACTTGATTGAGTTCTTTATCTTCCTTGTACATTGTTCATTGTATTCCATAACGAGCCATCAAACTTTCTTGATACTTAAGAGAATACAAAATAAATATAATGTCTTGTGATTTCTGGATCTTGGCATGTTTTAATGTCAAATGAATTTAAACTTACAATAAACATATTATTTTATGTTGTAGATATGATGTCGTATCATGGGTGTTACATTAGTTGGATCAACTTGAACACTAAATAAGCAGTCGTATATCATCATGAAACAATCATGGCAGATGGTACTTTTGAATTACCGCAAAATGTGAGAGAATCCATGAAATCCATGGCCTTGAAACAAATGATTAAAAATCAAGACAGAAATGAACCCATTAATGAAGGTGAAAACCAATCTCCAAACGAACTCATCGAAGAACAGAACAAACCTTCAACAGAACCCATTATCGAAGATAATCACCATCCTCCAATTCAGTCCGGAAAGATATCAATGACCATTCGAATTTCTCATCGAAAATCCAAAATGCGAAAGCAATCGGAGGAAAACACAGACCTATCATCGCCAGGAGAAAGTGAGATAGATGACGTTGCCTCAGAAATGGATACACCAGAATATGATTCAGGTTTAGAGAATGGATTGAACACTCATAAAGCGTCTCCATCACGATCTCATCAAGTGAATGGCATGAGGTCTCATAACGTGCCGTCATCTCGAGCCGATCAAATGAAATCAACATGCAACATATGTGGTGTTGGGGTGGTTTCGGAAATGAATCGAGTGTTGCATGTTAAAATGGCACACGGTATCAGTTCCTGTAAATGCCTGGCTGAATTCACGTCAACTGTGGAACTCCGAGAACATCATAAAACCTGCGATGAGTATATGGCATATAAAGAGGATGCGCTAACAGCGTG
Source organism: Hydroides elegans (assembly GCA_001703475.1). NCBI lineage: Eukaryota > Metazoa > Annelida > Polychaeta > Sabellida > Serpulidae > Hydroides > Hydroides elegans. Next base: position 15,010 of record LQRL01034349.1, read on the forward strand.
TGAAATATGCGGGAAAAGGGTTGAAAAGCGACGGCTTAATGACCATAAAAAGAAACACGGTATCAACGCGAATAACGATGTGTTCTACTGCAGTATTTGTCCCAAAGTATTTAATCGCATCACGAGTTTAATCAACCATGAAAAGACAGTGCATCAGCCTGTTAGTGACCGTTTACCGTGTCCGTTCTGTGATAGCCGCTTGAAAAAGAGGGAGAGTTTAGTGTATCATATCAATACACATCGTGATTTAAGTACCATATCTCCACCTGTGGATGGATATGCATGTCCCTTATGTGATTATGAGAGTACCGACCCAGCTGGTATTAAAGACCATGTTTTGACCGCTCACGGCGTAAAAAGGAAACGCGGTCCAACGGGCAAACGCGAAACTCATATTGCTAAGCAAAAACAAAGCGCCACGTGTCAAATATGTGGTAAATTTATAGCGGATAGTAAAAACCTCAAAAGCCACATGGCTTTACACGAATCCACCAAATCGGAACAATGCGATATATGCGGCGGTACGTTTTCCACGCGAACCTATCTGAAAAACCACATACGCGCTATGCATACACCCGACTCGCGACCGCAATGCACTGTATGTCACAAAACCCTCGCATCCCTGGCTGGTTTAAAAAAACATATGATGATACATAATGAGGAGTTCCTGTTTCGTTGCTCGTTTTGTGGCAAGTCGTGTCGCAGCTCGTATGATCTCAAAGTACATGAACGGGTTCATACAGGGGAGAAGCCATTTGAATGTGATAAATGTGGAAAGGGGTTCGCGGATATTAGTAATCTGCGTGCGCATAGCAAAAGACACAAAAATGAACAAAATCAGGAAGAAGTAGTGGTTGTAAAGGAATTAGGGGTAGGTTCAGTAGCGTCTGAGAAAATTAGAGAGTTTCCTCATTTCGGGTAAAAATTGCGGGAAACATTCTCAAATTTCGATATACATTTTTAGGAATATTATATACTTGTCTCAATATTTTCATTTGTTATATCGTAAATAAAAACCCCAATAAAATCGTAAAAAAGAATTATCAGAATAAAAAGCGCATCGCATAGACATAAAAATGAACAAATTCGGGATGAGAGGGTGGTTGCAATGGAATCAGGGGTAGGTTCAGTAGAGTCAGATAAAATCAGGGAATTTCCTCATTTTCGGTAGAATAAGAGTAAAAATCCATCATTTTTGGGGAATTGCGTTTTGTTATGGCCCGCCTGACTATAGTCAGAGGGCCATATAGGTTTTGCCCTGTCCGTGTGTGCATTTTCTGTTTTCACCGGAAATGGTATCTATAGGTATCAAAACGAATTTTGGTATAATTGAAAGTCCTGAGTTCGAGGTGGTGTCCGTCCGTCCGGCGTCCGTCCGACGTACGCAAATTGTAAGAGGTTTTGTGTAATGAACTTGATCTAGGGTTTTCAACCGATCGACCTGAAATCTTTTGGAATCGATTATATATATTGAAGATGTGCACCTCCCCTTTTGACCGACCTGGCTCTTCCGGTTCGGCCCCGGGGGGTCTTAGAACATAGCCCCTCCCTACAGTATTTTACTCATTTGTCTATATTTTGTGTATTGAACCTGTCCTAGGGTTTCCGACCGATCGATCTGAAACCTTTTGGAATTCATTGTATATATATTGAAGATGTGCACCTCCCCTTTTGACCGCACTGGCTCTTCTGGTTCGGCCCCGCGGGGTCTTAGAACATAGCCCCAACCTACAGTATTTCACTCATTTGTCTATGTTTTGTGTAATGAACTTGTCCTAGGGTGTTTCTCCGATCGATCTGCAACCTTTTGGAATCGATTATATATATATTGAAGATGTGCACCTCCCCTTTTGACCGACCTGGCTTTTACGGTTCGGCCGGGGGGG
>LQRL01034351.1:0-11446 GCA_001703475.1 Hydroides elegans
ATAATCTTGAAAAAAGCAGTCTGATGTCCCCAAAACATGTCTTGTTACATATGTTTATGGTCAATTTCAGGGTAGGGACGGACCGTTGCACCCTCTTGTTCTAGGGACAGCTCAAGACCAGAGCGCATCGAGCACCATTGTTTTCGACCGAGCGCCTTCCTATTGTTTAGGGTTGGGACAAATCACGGCACCCTTTGTTCGATTGCATAACCCCTCAGGGTCGGTCCGCGCGCTGCTCTTTTGTTCGATTACGTAACGCCCCCAGGGCACTTTAGGGGTAGGACGGTACCGGTCGTGAACGTTCGCCTCGTCTCTGTACTACTTATAGCATTGAAAATAAGGCAATGGTTGATATTCAATTTGAGAATGAAAAAAACTTCATGAACAACATTGAAATATGAAACAAACATTTTAAATTATTGGTCTATGCACCTTTTACGTTTTATTTCTAAAGCAAGAAGAACGAGAAACTACATTTTTAGGATATACATGTATCACATGACCGAAAGGGGGAGGATTTCATTAAAGCTCCAACTTTTGATTAAATAAAAATATTCCACAATATGTTTATTAAATTTTCTTCAGCATACTCAACGACTTTAATATAGGGATAAAACACGACTGTGAGTTTGTATAGCTGATTAAGAGCGAAAAAGAAACTATTACAAAACGAACGCCGAAGGCGTGAGTTTTCTAATAGTTTCTTCTAAGCTCTTAATCAGCTATACAAACGAACAGGAGTGTTTTATCGCTATTATAACAGTTGAAATTAGTGCATAAATACATTAAGATTCGAACTGTATAAAAAAATTGCGAACAATTAGGCATGTTAATAACTTTTTATGACGTTTTGTTTAAATACTTGTGTGGAGCACAGGCACAAGAACTGTACTGCAGTATTCGCTCAAAATGAGTCACGCTTACTAGCATCTCCTCATTTGCATATTGAATACTGTGTATCGTTCTTTAATGCCTATTAATTCAATGCTCGCGCTATAAAGAAAATAGAGGAAAAAATAATTCCATCATGTTATAATTCTCATCATAATCAGTAAAGCGCAAAATTGCATGTTCCTTGCGGGGTCCTCTTGTTTCTTACAATTTATTCACTTTGTCGGTAGTCAAATATATTTTACTTTATCGGGGTAATGCAATTGTGTTCTTAATTTTCATATGTTTGTATATATTTTCTTAATTTGCGGCTATCTGATGTTATTTCATTCAATCGAATGCTCATTATGCATGTTGCACCTCGGGTGTATTCTCAGTCCTGCATTCGATATGATTAACCATCTTATAACAATCAGTGGGGAAACACTTGAATAAAACATGGTTTGCCCCAATGTCTCGAATAAACCTCAAGTGAGACATTCCCTATGAGCAGAATACTCCCCGAAAATAAATAAACGTTGATATAAGAAGAGTACCTCACGGGTTGTTCCTCATAAAAGGTGTTCCTAGCAAATCTCAGCTGGCTTTGAAATTTCGAGAAAATTCTTTTTAGCTTGGAGATTATTGCAATTTGAGGAGTATATTTTTAAAAATAATTCCTTCATTTTGTTATAATTGATGAGAATAATTAATCAGAAATTCATTGTAATTGCTTGCAATTGTCTTATAATCTATTATTTTGTTATTCATTTATGTTACATGTATTTAGTTATATTCAAAAGTTTAATTATTGTAAAGGATGTTCCTTTACGGTTCAAAGCTGGCTAGAAACAAACGGTAGCGTCATCAGCCAAACCCGTTCGAGGCCCTGTCATTAGATGAAATGAAACCATTTATTAAAATCTGAATTTAAACATCTAATCTAAAAATGAAAAAAAAAAAATAGCCAATTTGAATTCAGCGACGCGACTTTGTGCGACGTTACTGTAACGTCGCTTTAAGCGGAAGCTACATAAACGCATTATGCATGAGACGGGCTCTGATTACATGCGCCCGTGAAACAAATGAGTGCGGGTGTAATACCATGGAATATCGCGGCTAGCTGGTGGCGACACGGGGAATGTAGGGTTATGACTAATAAACGCCTAAAATATTCATCCGCCTTGGTCGTCGCTGGGGCTTATGAATGGATGGGGCTCAGGCATGCCAGCGATTGCGCAGCTCAGGCGCGGGATGCTCTACTGAGGAGAAATGATGGCATCATTTTTCACAAAAATTGTAGTATTAATAAATTCAGTAATGAGGTGTGACATGAAATGGTGACTTTATTAAAATATATATATAATTAGGACCCATATTAAAATCCATGTAAGAGTAGAACGTTTTTTGCTTGAGTTTTAGGTTAAGCGGAGAATACTAATAACGTAAAATACCGGGATAATTATTTGTTAGTCTGTTTGGTCGAAGATAGAATAATGATAGAATCATTTTTACTCAAGAAACTGAATCTTATTCCTGAGGTACATTTGAAAACTCGTGAAATGCTGGTCCGTAGACTCTATTCCAACATTATATGTTAACCGAATTCAATTTTGAAATTTATTACATACCTGTATAAAGAACATATAAGAAAAAACCTAGAGTGTGATAATTCCTATCGTCTTCACTATAGCCTCGTTTTCGACTTATCGCCCACTTTACGTCAAATTGCGTCAACTTTACGTTTTGAGTAGTTAGTAAAATAAACGATTTTGAGCGTATTTTATCAAAGAATGGCACCATATGGATGTATGCAGTTATGTTTGAGCATCTGCGACGCCAATCTCTATTTGCAATTTTAAAGATCGATAAATCGATTGTTGTTACTATGTTAATAAGTGATGCAAGATGCATGAACACACCGTGGCCCAATGGTGTAGGCGTCAGCTTGCGGTGCCAGAGGTCCCGCGTTCGAGCCTCGCCTGGGCTTTATTTTTTTCCCTTTACACATTTTGTATGAAATATCAAATAAATAATGATTTATTTATAATATACATTAAAAATTGCTATTGTTTGTGAGTACAATTGACTGATTATCAAGTTTAAAACAATGTCTACTGTTCTGCCTTGACAGCTTGACAACCACACAAAAAATGTCGCAAAAACACTTATTTATTCATCAAAAGTAAAGACTTTGTAAATAAATCTTGTAGTTATTATCAAAATATATCATCAGTTGTCATTTAAAGGCTGTATGATGACAGAAACATTTTTTTTCATAACACATTACTTGGTTTCGAACCTGGGCACCCGTTGCATCACTAAAATTCTAGAAAATTAGCCAACTACATGTGTTGCAAATCGACCTCAATGATCACATTTCTATTATGATATTAGTAAAATTATGAATAAATCATAATAAATATAGAATAATCTTGTCATGTTTCAAATTTTAGACGTTTTTATTCACTAATAAATGAGTTATTAATGATCAAAAAATGTAAACAAACGTTGTTAAGTGCTAATGACGCAAAAAATGTGCTTGTCCAACGCTCTAACCGACTGAGCTAACGTGGCCAGATGCTTTTGAATAGCGAAATTAATGTATCTAAATAGATTATTTCTTTATGGAAGGTATGTAATAAAAGGAACACGCCACTCGATTATATATTGAAGGGAATTATAACACTCTGTCAGCCAAATCTGAACTCACCCTTCGGGTTCGGTCAGATTTGGCTGACAGAGTGTTATAATTCCCTTCAATATATAATCTCGTGTCGTATTCCCATTATATTAGGCTATTGTCGATTTTAGATATTACAAAATCCTCCTTTTCATGAACGGTTACAACAATTAAGGCGATATGAATATAGTAGCTTCATGCATTCAGAAACATGACATCAGTAAAAAATAATTAGTTTAACATCGTGATAGTTCACCACAATTGATTCATATTTTTTCTTCAAGAAATAGAATCATAAAGTGGGATGCCTCTTTTTTCATTCCCGGAAGCTACCAAGCAACTCATACTCATGTTTTATACATCAACCTTTGCCCCTCCCCCCTCCTCCCCTGTTATTACCCCACCCCTGTTATTACATCACCCCCTTAAAGTGGAAACGCATTAATAAGAAGCATTTGATATTCCGTAGGCCGCATCACTATATTCCCATTGTGGATTCCACAAAGAATTGCTTTTCACTTCTTATAATGCGAGAGATATCTCTTGATAATTATGATGTGACGCTTTTCACTTTTGGAGTGTGAAAGGAAAGGGATGTTGTTTGTTGGGACAACAGTTAACCTTCGGTTTCATGGAAAAAGCAAGTTTTTGGGTTAAGGTGATATCTGTTAAGTTTGATAAGAAATTGCTCAGTATTAGTAAAGTGTTTGATAAAAAGTATTTCGTTTAATAATTAATTGAATAAGTTTAATAAACAAATCATACACTTAATGTATCTTTAGGGATGGGGTGCATTACATAGATTAAAAGTAGTTTTAAAAAGTAGTTTTTAAAACTTTGTGTCGCGAGTAGATCACCCAAAGCCCGTGGAAGACATTTCTCTCCACTCACTTATGGTTTTGAAGGAAAGTCTTTTCAAGGAAAATGCTCGATGCGAATATTCACGTGCGAACACAAAGTTCATTTTAATATGAAAACGATAATGCTAGTATATATGCGTGATATTTTAAGTATGTTTCTTTCTTTCATTTATTCAGAAACAGATTAATGTTTTTGAATATATTGGACATAATCATGTTAGGACAGTTAGTAATATCGCAACTTTTTGCCGACGCTAAGGTCCGGCGATTAAGGGAAGTTTTTTTTAACGTTTGTCCCTAACAAGCTAGCCGTGTTCGTCAATTCTTCCTTATGAAATTTCACAAAAAAAAATGTGTCTTGGTTTTTTTTAATGCGACGAGTGTTTTTGAGGTTGCATGGGAAAACGCTGTTTGATAAGGAAAAAACTCTCCATGTGCCTAGGCCATAGATAAAAGAACTATAAATTTTGATTAAATCATGTACATTTTACGTAGGGCAAATTAGTTCCGGGATCGCTATATAGAGGGTGGGAAATAATTATCATTCCTATGGCAGAATATTACTCGTATCTTAATATTCAAGCAATCATGATTCAATCATGTATGTTCATCCAGCCGGCCAGATACGTTTCTACTGCATAGAAAAGCGAATCAACTTCATGACGTGTTCGGCTCCTTACGGCCGCAACGACACGTCATGTTGATACAGGGTTGTCCCTTCGTCCACAAGGAGGAATGATGACAGGAAACTTCAAGCTAAAATTAAGTCTTGCTGAAGGGGAAACGTTTAAGACATCCATGTTCGTTCCGATCTTGAAGGTATAAATGTCGAAACATGCAACTACTGATGCAAGCACATTTGAACTATGCGTAGACCTCACAACCATTAATCGAGTCACCGCGACCAGTTTTTGGGTTACTTAATATACATGTATGTATTAGAATATACATATCTTAAATAAAAAATAAAATCATGGCCATGCCCATACTAAAGCACTGCTATTTTTTCATTTGTTATGTAACAAATATTAATTTCATGCCCTTTCTATTACTAATAGCCAGTGACCCAAAAACTGGTTGTGACTCAATAACTGGTGGTAAGGTCTATTTAGCTAATAATTGAAAAGTACTTATAAATATGAATAAATCAATTCTTTGATTAATTCTTATTTGTTTTACAGACCAAGTCAATGTGCTTCTCGCTAACCTTGAGTCAGCAAATTTGGTCCCTCGTGAAGTCATAGATTTTATTACAACGATTGGCGGGAAGGCAACGGAAATCAGTGATGTCGCCTCTGTGTATGTGAAGGAGAACGAACCGCTCTACTATCAAAGTAAGGTCCTGACCACATTGGAAGACTTTTTAAAAACGTTTTTTCTCGAGCATACATAGTTTAGCAATAAATTCCTTATATGAAGCTCCAAAAACACAACCCTATTTTTAAAATGTCATGAGCGTTTTTTGAAGTTTACATAGAAAATATTTTAATAAGGAAAACGTAAAACCATTTCATTTTTTTTTTCGAGTTAAAAGCAACTGGACAAAATTATGCAGCATGCGCTCAATAACATTTTATCGACTCTTCATATGTTTTCTAATCAGATCATGTTGAAAGCCCACAAATATAAAAGCCAACAAAAACATAGGTTTTATTCTCATTCTTGAACTTACAGGAATAGGAGAGATAATATCCAGTGACTTCTGGCTTTTGGATTACCCATATCGCAAGACGGATCCCGAGTTGCGCGTTCCTCATTTGTATAACGGCGAGGCTATGCACGAAAAGGACTCAGATGATTGTCTTACCGAACTCCTTGGAACTAGGTTATTGTTTGTATATATATTTTGGCTCGATAAAATTGCATTTTGGTTAACAATACCAGTGATATATGTGATATTAGAGAAGGTTAACACAAGAGTGTTGCAGCTTTGGTAGGCTTAGGATTCCGAATTCTAACCATAACAATCGCTTGTCTACATCATTATCTTTAAACTTTATTATTATATACAATTATTCACGAATGCATGGTTTCCAGTGAGCATTCGAATCATAGTTGTGACGTCACGAAGCATTGCTGGAATTTGATGACGTCACCCGGATATGAGGGTTATTCCCTGACTCACCAAGTGCTGTATCTTCAGGTGGCCCAGGTGGTAAGTTTTCAAAGTCCGAACCATAAGAGAGAGCGCTGTAAATTAATTACACGGTCGGAAACAAATTCATTTTATTGATCAGCGATATGATGACTTAAAGACACGAATTCTAAATGCGTTTCTATGAAACAAATAACTTATGACGTATTGTGATATGCTACAAACTGCATATACAAGGTATATGTATATTCTGATTATTCTGATAATTCAGACTTACTATAGTATGTTATATATGACACGCTTTTAATGCATGATAAAGAGCGCTATATAAAAGGTTAGTATTTAAATACTAAATTCATATATTGATGATTTGCAGAAACAGTGCATTGAGGACGATTTCTTGGATTTCACCGACACCCTCGTGCAGCAGTTTTGCGCCAGCATGCTTCCGGAAACAACACATATCGCACATGCGCAGTTTCCCGAATGGCGCAAAGACATATTCATGGAACAGCGTATGTAGTCAATATTAATAATTTAATACACTGTATGACAAAACGAGTGGTAAACAGTTCAATTATGTTTGTAACGCAGATAAAATGACGAGAAAATTACATTTTTTATGGCTCGGGGCCTATTCCCCCTCCAGGTTACACCAGCAATAGTTGCTTTATCCAAATAACTCCGAATCCATTAGAGCAATCACTTGAGTCGAGTATGATTTCTAATTCGAAATATCGTATTTTCAACCCATCCAGAGGCGCTATGTGGCATGGCGGGTTTCGCTGATTTTCTCCGAGAAGAGTGGCTACGGATAGTACTTGACTGGCAACGGCCTCAGGGTTGCTGGGGCTCACATATCAAGCAAACTGCAGGTAAATTGAGTATCTATTCGTGGTTTAACCGAAATTGTTTTAATTCAATAAATATTAATCATTGATAATGCAAACATGCTTTAGATATACGACAGGGGAGTTGCTTCTTCAACTTACGATACATTAGCGATGTTAAACGTATGCTAAAGATACAACTAAATATACCGGTTGAAATGTACTAAATATCATATGAGTCACGAATAATTTCAGCTTGTTTATTTGCATTATGTTCTGTAGATTTCTAATCTATTCACATTTCAGACATCGCCAAACCCGCCAACATGCGTTTCAAGCGAGAAGAGCGAGCGTTAGACGACGGGTGTGGGTCTCATAGGACGGCGGTGGCCCTAGCAGCCCTCGTGCAATATTTGAAATACATCACGGTGACTTTATATGATATACCGTCCTGATCATGGGTTGCTGGTTTCAGTTGCGGGTCAATAACTGCTGAGGTTGTTAATTTTATTGAGAAAAGAAAAGAGAGGAAATAAAGTTTGATATAAATCAACCTGGATTAGCTTTTGAGTATTTTTTTTTCAGAATTTCGTCTTTCAGCAATTGGATGATAATGATTATGAACCTTGATCGCATTTAGATAGTAAATTTTGTAAAGCATATTAATAGCGGTGAGCGTGTGACTATTTGAATACATATAGGTGTAAAACAGTAAAACCACAGACTTTCAAATACGTGTTTATTACAAAGCATAATTTATCCAAGCTTTTAACAGCATAGAATATGTAACAATAACCTTAGATTACAACATTTGTAAATCTCGACTTGTTATCGGAAATCTATATGAAATGAAGATTGAAGCAATATTTACAATCTTATCAAAACATAACTTACTACTGATTATACTATGCACATATCACAATATAGATGAAGCCAAATTCCAAACATGTATAAATTATTCGTAGTGTAACATTTTACCTTATTCCACCTTTTTCTAATCAACATTATGAAAGATCGAATACTTTAACTGCAAAAAGTGTCAATAGACTCTTCTATCTCCCTTTTATTTCAAATCTTCACAGATTTCTAAGAACAGGATTCTCTGGGTTTAATACACGGTGAAGTCCAATAGTTAACTTTATCTGAAACTTGACCTGAACATGTTTCCATTGTTAATTTACCAACCAGCGGTAAATAAAGTAATCATTAAAACTCTTACATTGGGAACTGTTAGGTTTCTACTATGTGCTTGTAAAGATCAAAGCAAGATTATTGAAAATATGTTATGGATCCTGGGCATGTGTATAGGCCTAATCATCGATCCTTAAAATATAGCAATATACAACTAACGCTTAAGATCAAAGTAGAAAAGTCCTATTTAGTTAAGTCGGTATGTTATATGTACCAACATTTCTATCCGGCTATCTCTATCTACTTTCGCTATGTAGCACGCTATGTTTCAGGAAGTAAACACAAAAGTTGAATAAACAGTTACACAGAACTCAAGACCTAGAATAAAGGTGTACAACCTATAACTTTAGGTTTACAATAATACCCATGTTTGTTTTTCAATCTCTGTAATTCAAAATGTTCCGAAATGAACTATTCTGAAAATATATCTGTTTAATGCCTATATTTAATATAGTGTATTTTCAAACTCAACAACACCAAAAGTGTTTAAATGAAAAGAAGTCATTCTGATCCAGATGACAATAAACTAGAAGGTCAGTGACCTTGGATCCCCCGTGAACTTCAACAATGCGTATATGCAGGATGGTCAGTTTTTACTAAAATTAACTTTGGAAATAACGAACTATTTTGCAAATAAACAAGGTCATGCGATGAAAGAAAAACAGAGTAACATTTTGCATCATCACTCACTTCTTTCTGAAGACATGTCTTGAACTGACGAGACCAGTTGGCAAAAGTGTCCTCAGTATATAAATTAAAGAAAATATGCTTTTATAAGCACGAGCTCATATAGCACATCGAAAATGCTTTTGAGAGGCAACTGAATTTTGCTAATATAAGCACATCCCAGATACTTTTGAGACGCAGCTGACAAGGCAAGTGAAATAAATATATCATTTAACTTACAAAGCAAATATGCTTATATAAGCACGATTACTTTTGTAAGCCGATTCCAAATGCACAAGACTTCCCAGATAGGTGTTAACACATCTCTATTAATTTGCTGATTAATATGCTGATATAAGCATGATTGCTTATAAATATGTTTATATGAGCATGATTGCTTATAAAATCACACGCAAAATGTTTTTGGAGGGTAGCTGACGAGACAAGTGAAGAAAGAATATCATTTCACTTATCTAAAAAATAATATGCTTATATAAGCATGTTTGCTTATATAAGCACATACCACGTACTTAAATGATTATATCTTATATTATCACCCGCATTTCCTCATCTGAATATAAACTTTTCGCTACTTTTTAAAGTGCTCCAAAATCGACAATTTTCAACCGATCGCGATGACATCATGACGAGGCACGACTTCAGACCTTGGTTTATGTGTGTATTAATTCAAAATCTCTCGCTCAATTCCTTCATACCAAACTCGCGTGCACAATGTATTTAACATCGGGTGGAAATGTTAAAACCGACAATTTTCAAAGTGATCCAGAATCGACAATTTTCAACTGATCCAGATAAAACCTTAACGAGGCACGACTTTAGACCTCGGTTTATACGTGTATAAAATTCGAAAGGTATAGCTTAATTGCTTCATACCAAACTCGCCTGCACAAAGAGCTTGACATCTGTAAAAATGATTAAAATCGACAATTTTTAAAGTGCTCCAGAATCGACAATTTTCAACCGATCGAGATAAAACCTTGACGAGGCACGACTTCAGACCTTTGTATATATGTGTATTAAATTAAAAATCTCTGGCTCAAATCCTTCATACCAAACTCGCGTGCACAAAGTACTTCACATCGGGTGAAAATGTTAACATCGACAATTTTCAAAGTGTTCCAGAATCGACAATTGTCAACCTATCCAGATAAAACCTTGACGAGGCACGAATTCAGACCTCGGTTTATACGTGTATAAAATTTGAAAGCTCTAGCTCAATCGCTTCAGACCAAACTTGCCTGCACAAAGTGCTTGGCATATGAAAAAAAGTTTAAAATCGACAATTTTTAAAGTGCTCCAGAATCGACAATTTTCAACCGATCGAGATGAAACCTTGACGAGGCACGACTTCAGACATCGGTATATACGTGTATAAAATTTCAAAGCTCTAGCTCAACTCCTTCATACCCAATTCGCGTGCACAAAGTACTTAACATCTGAAAAAAAGTTTAAAATCGACAATTTTTAAAGTGCTCCAGAATCAACAATTTTCAACCGATCGAGATGAAACCTTGACGAGGCACGACTTCAGACCTTGGTTTATACGTGTATAAAATTTCAAAGCTCTAGCTCAACTCCTTCATACCCAACTCGCGTGCACAAAGTACCCTATCTCAAGCGGGACAGACAGACAGACGGACGGACGGACGGACAGACGGACGGACAGACGGACAAGCTCAACCCTATATCCCCTCGTTTTCACGGGGGATAATAATGTTCTCAGCAAAGGTCATGCCGCACTTGCATTGTGTTTTGACATAAAACCAGTACAGAACTTGTGTTGGGTACCTTATAGCTATTCAATATATCTATTTTTTTTTCATTCTTGCTCTTTATTTCTTGCCGAGCAGTTGTTTTCTTTGTTGCTCCAAGAGTCCCTCCAAATGATCGGCTCGCTTGACGGCGGCCTCGTACTGCTGTCGTAACTGGGTCATCACTTCCTCCTTTTTCAAGATGGCCGCTTTCACCCTAAGAGAGAAACAAAGGTTTGAAATACGAAGCATAAGGCCCATAAGTCTCTTTCGAAGTAGATTCTTTTATGCATAGATCTGCAAATCCATTTTTTTAAAATTCGAATTCATTTTGTTAAATGATAGAGAGACAGTGAGAGAAGACCGAGAGAGAGAGAGAGAGAGAGAGAGAGAGAGAGATAGAGAGAGAGAGAGAGAGAGAGAGAGAGAGAGAAGGATGATGATGATGATGATGATGATGATGATGATGATGATGATGA
>LQRL01034362.1:0-33061 GCA_001703475.1 Hydroides elegans
ATACATAGATTTTATTGATCACTTGTCATCCTCAATATTCATGATAGATGTAATCTAGGTATTAGCTAGGCTTATTGGTCTAAAAGTGTACTTTGATTGACACTGACCGCAATAGATTCTCAATTTGAACGACAAAATATTTTTAACTTTATTGCTCAATGATTTATTTTTCAATGGAATGATTTGTAAATTTACAATTTTATTGTCCAATAACATACCTAGACTCCATATAATTTTTAGATATATCGATACAGTGGTTTTCTTTAAATCGAGGTTAAAAGTTTATTAATGATGCTTTTCATATGACCGCAACCGATTCTCACGTCTAACTAAATTAAGTCTCTGTAAACCAATCTGTAAAAGAATAACCTCAAACACATTAGATTTCTTGAAATCTTAATTCTGGTAGGAGATTGTAAATTTGCTTGCAATAGCTTTTCTGCGTTTCTTGCTTGGAACTTCAGAATAAACATTTTGATGAATATAAGAAAAAGGTAAATCGTTGAGCGCCCTCGTGTACGGGCTATAACCTCTGAAGGACTTCATGGGATGACCAAACGAACAGGGTTATAGGCTCACTAAAAAATCTACCATCCTCGGAAATCTGAACACGTTTTAGAGCTTCTCCAACTTCTTCTATTTATCATATATTTGATTGATTGAAAACAAAATTATTTGATCTAATTTCTTTATTTTATCTAAGTTGAATACAACTGGCTAAACATATAACAAATATATACAACACGCCATATAAATATACAAATATCCCTTTACATTATGTCATTGAAGTCTATAATATAATTGTACTAATTATCATAAGTAATTGTACAATTGGCCAACAATAATTGTGTAGTAAAATTAGATAAAGGTTTATTGACTAGAAATTTCCCAAATTGAATCCTAATGATATTACTTGAAATAGTAGAAATTTCTCAAATTGTATCCTAACAGTATTACTTGAATATATTATACATTTTTACAATTCATATCGATATTACAAGAATATTAACCAGTTTCGTTACTAAGCATACATGTGTAAACGTTTAGATAATATAAATCATATATGTGATCCGTATTAATATTGTGCCAATACCTTGAATTTTATTATAAGTCTTCAACTTCATGTTTTCACCGGTAAATTAGGATATTTGCTGCTTTATTTAAGACTAGTTCTGTCGGTTCTGTGATTGAATGCAAATCGAGTACTTCATCTAAAAGCGCCTAGTTCTACCTTGAAAAGGTTCGCTTTTCATTTGCATACATATCAAAAGGTTATACAGATGTAGTTTCGCACAGCTCGATTTGATTTAGTAAATGTTCATAACATAAAAACTTGACAACTTTTTTGCTCATAAAGTATCATTTACGATATTAGACAATGAAACAAAAATCAAACCGCTATTAAACTTATCTTGCTCGATAAATTGCGTCAATAAATTGTATTTTAAATCTGTGTTCCGACTTTATTAAAGTAAGTTTCCACTATTAGTTTCCGATATTACGAAACAACGTTCCCAATGATTGCATGTATCAATAGGTTGGAATCTCATATACAGATATGTAAAGCATCAATAGATACATGTATGCACATTTATAATAATTTAACATCTATGACACCCATCTATTTACACCAAGTATTCTCAGGCTTTTGCTTGTATATCGTTTGATTCAGCAAACATCTATACAATAATAAATATAGCAGTTTTTAACATATATAGCATTATATAAACACATATGAATATGTCTTACAAATTTCGTAACAAACACTCAAGTCTCGTATAAAAATTACATAACATCAAATATGTAAAAATGCAGGATGATTAGACAATTATTACAGACAGGCCCATTTCAAGTTTTAAGTATTAAATATGTTATGAATTAAACTCATAGCAAAGATTTACTCTTGACATTGTAAGTAATTTTAGCTTGTATTAATCGAATCAAAATGTTTATTTGCAATACATACACTGAATGTAACAAATTGTAATATACATCAAGGGAGACGGAGTCGTCGTCGCCCCAAAGCCTGAGTGTACACAGCCTCAGGCTTTGGGGCGACGACGACTATAACTACATCAAGGAGACTACTTACAACTTCCAACATTCGAAACAAATTCTAGAAATTGTTAATATTGAGGTTCAATACTGCTATTCAGCACATTCATTCTTATGACCACATAAAACCACATTATACTACAATAATATATAAAAACAATCAGAAATATATGCAAGATATCAGCAAAATATCATGATAAAGAGAGCTAATGAATGTAGTAACTTATATAGTGTTTATCAAAAACAAAAATGCAATTCAAAGTATAACAAATAAACATATATGAAAACAAAAAAAAAATAAACAAATCGATACATCTTTCACATAAAATATTATATAATTTCTAAAATTGATATTGATAGTGATTGTAATATGTGCTTCAAAACGAACTTAATACCCATTGGAACTTTATCAAACGTTGTTTTAAACCTTAAAGGTGAGAATTTAAACGAAAACCCATCAAATCCAATATCGCTTGACCAACTTTTTTCTTAGAATTTTTGCTTTTTAGAGTTCTACAAGTGCCTTTCCACACGACAATACATAAACGAGTAATCAACTTTTATTTCTTAAACGTTATATTTCTTTCATTATAGCCACTACTGAACATAACTTCACATATGAAAAGCAGTCATAATTGAGGATTTCTCATATAATGAAATTGAGAAAAATGAGATTACAACCCTTGTGTGTCTATTACAAGTTAACTGGTAGAACGTTGTTTTCATCCATCGCCCTTAAATGTGCAGGTCTCTTCTCCGGTTTGGTCATATGTTCCAGACTCTGAAAATAAGAACACAAATATCATTATGCGTTGGCTTTGATTACTGAGACTTTTATCCTAACTTTTTGAGTTCCTTAGAAGGCGATTGATTAGACGAAAATGGGTTGATGAAGTTGTCATCACATTTCCGCGAAAACAAAGTTTTTAAAAAGATAACATGTAGAATCTGGGTAAACGATTAAACAAATATTTTTACAGAATAAGAATTGTAGGTGAATCATATCCCTACAGACAAATTAGTGTCACCAAACCAACAATTCCACCTTTTAAATCGTATCTAAGTATTCGAAATTATATCAAAATTATGGATCATGCAAGTCATTTGCTTTAGGCTGGTGCAGATAATTACGAAACGGCTGATGACAACTTGAAATGTTTCTAGGAAATGTGATGTCAAAAATACAAATGAGGATAAAAACAATCGATCTGTACCAAAGTTAAAGCAAACCCTTGAGTATTCAAGGGATATAAAGCATGACGAAACAAAATTATGCCCCTCTAACCCCCTCCCCTGATATTATAAAATGCTTTGTATCTGGAATAGAATAATATTATGTCCAAATCACTTTCAATAGACAAAGGAATACTCACGCTTCTTGAGAAAGCCATTCCCGATGTCAACCAGCGATAGAGCATGTAGAGGGGAATCGGGAGAATGGAGCTAGCTGTGATCAGCCAACCGATGGTTTGGGCCCACCCGGGGTAGTCGTAGCCTTTACTCTCCAGGGGGATTGGGTTCACACATGAAAGGATGAACAGGACCTATGTTGATTGATGGAAAAAGAGTAAATTAAGGTTATACATTGTTTATGAATTGACTGATTTTTGGTACTGATTCAAATTGATATAAAATATCAAACGTATTGGACGACTATTCCAGTTATGTTATACTTTTACTATTTATTTATATATTTTACATATCTACAATTTTCAATAAACATTATCTAAAAGAGAGTTTTCCTACTGAAATGCCCCTTTAGATTTTTACGTTTAAGCTGTAAATGAAAGATATTAATATAATGGATAATATCATACTTACTATCAAAAACACGGGACTGATATATTTCCAACAGATTCTCCAGAAAATGCCAGGACGGAAACCTAACATTTTCTCAAGATCGTCTGAAAATCGGTCGACACCTGAAAACATGATCATCAATGTCAACAAATCTTAGAACCTACACCAGTGTTATCATAATCGATATGAAAACATTTGCATTAACTCAATAGAGCACGACTTTGATTAGTAATGCGTCACGTGATTGTAAATCCATGTCATATGACAAAATTCAATTTTGATATTTATCAAAGTCAACATATCAGTAAGAAAACCTAATTTAGAGAATCCGCTTTGGGAAAGACCATTTATCGTATGTTACGAGTAAATTTGCATATAGTAAATTCATATATCCACTGAGTAATTCATTTAAAAATCGTTAATAAAATAATAAATAAATTAATTCTTACCATAAAACCAGCTGATAGCCATGGCCTCAAGGAAGCAGATAAAAAGGATGGAGATCGGGGCGCCGCGGGCGTCCAGCATCGCCACTACATATTGACCGCCCTATAAAAAGTCAATTGAAATCCAATAAAAGTCATCTTACATTTCACATTGATTCATACTTTTTGCAACATAATCATAGCAACTACCGAGGCGAATAAATATATATAAATAAAACGCATAAATAAATATCCGTGTCTCGATGCACACTCACATTAAACGATACACACTCGCGAATCAAGAGATATCGGACGCCACAAAAGCAATATATTCCACTTATTTCACAAACACCATTATAAGTATACACTGAAGAGCCATATTGAAACATGCTACCCTTTCGATGCACACTCACGCATATGATTTTGCGGAATGTATTCGTAGCATCGCGTCATCAAAAATCGCTTAATTTGACGCAATTACTTAAGCTAACGTTCCATTTTAACTGAATGTAAGATGCTTTCAAACTATGTACACTCACATAAGTGGTAGTGGCCAGTGCGCCGCAGAAGCAATACACGATGAGTCCGGCAACGAAGAGTTCGCGATGTTTGCCGATCTTTGGCCACTCGTCGCATACGCCCGTGATCAACGCCTCCAGGCCGCCGAACTGGGAAAATTAAGTATTTTTATTTTATTTTGTATATATATATGGGGACCTATATAGGTTAAATGTGACATAAACAATTTTATGTTGTTTCATGCTCAATATTTCTTAAGAATGTTGGAATATAGAAATTCATAGCTAGAATCTTTGCATTACAATAAGATATCAAATTATAATGCCGTCGATGCACATTATTAAAGCAGCAACAAAATCGTTGCCAGACTATGACTTTATTGCGTCCTTCTAGGAAATGTTAAAATTGGGATCATATCTTGTAAATCAATATGACACTAAGATAAAAATTTAAATTTTTAAATAACCCCAACCCGTACCCTTTGGCTTATACACCACATATTTTATTTAACACACTCACCGTACTATCGAGACCCAGAGTAATAAGCATAAGGAAGAATATAATCGCCCAAAACGAGGATCCTGTAATGGTGGCGATCGCTTCCGGGTACACGATGAATACTAAACCGGGACCTAAAATGTACATACATGTAAAACGTATAATTATCTGAATGTATGGTTTTTGAATGCATGTTTTTGACAATCAACATTTTCCAAAATGGTGTTTACTATTTCCAAGCCAGCTGGGCTGTTTATCCTTTTCTAGCCAGCTTGGAACAGAACAGGAACACCTTTGCTAATATTGAAAGATTCAATATAGTTACCTATCATATATTGCAAATAACAATTTATTATACATTTGCAAGCAAATTCATCTTTTTTTCGAAATAGTTGTGGTCACAACATATTAGCAAAATTACGAAACTATGAAAAAAGGTGCTCTTCAAACTGCTCAAATCTGAAAGCTAGTATTTCTTAAAATGTCAAAGCCAGCTGATATTTTATGAGGAAAATCTTTTGTGGGGAACAGCTCGTGAAATACCCTTCACATGAGAATAAGGATATATATAATTTATTTTCATTTAGGGAAATTGGTTCGCTATGACTTTTTCAAAACTTACAAGGTTATTCATCTTATACAAGCAAGTCTATCCCTGGGTATCAAAAACTATGATACGATATTTAGTTACTATTTATTTAAGACAAATGTCACCACTGACCATCCGTAGCAACGTCCTTGACCTCGACCCCTTGGCTGGTTGCCATGTAGCCGAGCACGGAGAAGACGACGAAGCCGGCGAGGAAGGAGGTCATGCAGTTGATGGAGGCGGTTACCATTGCGTCCCTGGCAACACATAAGAATTTCCTTCAGGTCAAAAACGTTACGTTATTTGTAAAGAGCGTGCCACCACGGATAGATAGAGCCCTCTCGACATGATCGACTTGTCCTTTGGACGTAATATTTAGGTTTTCTACGTTCTTCTACAGGAGATGCTTTTGTCATGTTTTCCTGAACCGAAAACTTTTTTTTTTCAATTCTCGTTTAAATATCGTTTATATCATATGCAAATTAGTTTTGTTTTTCAAAAAATATCGCGTCATTCATAAGAAATGATTATTATACATATTGTTTTTGAAAGATCTATTTGTAGAAGTATTCTTACTTATAGCAGTTGTTGTTGAACTTGTTGTAACTGGAGAGGGCGAGCAGCACTCCGAATCCGGGCCCCAGCGAAAAGAAGATCTGCGACGCCGCTGCCGTCCATACCTGTGCGTGTATGAATATGGACCCGTGGTGTATTATTGTCAAAAATATGTTTAAAATATGTTGACAAAAGAAGGTCATATAATCAAAATATGTAGAATGAAAATTCATAATTGACTGGTATAATGGTTCACCAGTGAGTTTCAAGATATTCATATCAAAGAAAATACTCAATATATTTTTCTCTTAAACGAGTCAATAACCAGTATACGATCTGTATGTAAAATTTACAAGATATAAATTGAAAATGTAAGCGTATATACAAGTACATAAGGTATTTGACAAATAAAAGAGGGCAAAATATTATCATTAAAAAAGGATAAATGCACGAGGCTTAATATTACTGAAAGAGCAAATAGCGCTATGTGTTTTTTTCTTTGATCCTATGTATTGCTTTTACCCTATATTTTATGATACAGCTAGGCTGCTCCTATATGAAACCAAAATATGATTTTGAACCCTATTGAACCAGATATCCCAAATTTCATGGATATGGCACTAACAAAAATCGCTAGTGATTTCAGTTTTTACACTCAGTCGTCATTGGTATATTGTAATTGACCCTAAATCGGTGGCTAATCAGACAAGCTTATAATTGCAGGGTTACAGTCAATGATATTGCAATGCAAACATATCAGGGATTCTCCCTATCAGAGAGGGTCAGAGATTTCAGTAATTGGAGGTACTATGTAAATGCGCGTGACTTTAATTTCGCGCTGTCGTTGCGATGGCCGTAAATGTTGCTTGATGGACTATATGCTCCCAGGGTTCGGTTCTGGTTTTGAGATATTTTATTATTCCTAGATTAAAAGATTTTTTCCGTAATTTGTACGCCTTATTATTTTTTTTTTCATTTTGGTCATAACCTGTGTGTTATATTTAATTACAGTATTTTGCAAATCGGATCAACCTGTTGCTCATAATATAGAAAACTTGCATATATGTTGAAGCGAATCTGTTTAATACGTTGAAATATATATCCATCTTGTTACATAGTATAAAGTTAATTCATAGTGATAATCAAATTAAAATAATTGCAATTCCAATTGATTGCTGAAATATAACTAAATCAGGATGTGCTATGTTTTATGATTTCGTGAAGCATAGTCATCTAAAATGGTATGCTATTTGAACCCATTTTTTAAATCAAAATATGCCACCTTTCATTTTAACATTTCAACCGGTTTTGTAACTTAATACTTCGATACAATTGTTTGAAACTGAGGCATTTTTTCAAAACTTCTATTTTTTTATCACCCCTCGATATATTGACTAATGAACATGTATAAATGTGACAATTTAGTTTAACATCCATATGCTCCCCGTCTCGTGACCTTTGACATTTAGGATACGATCCGTTTGACATTTATTGTAGCTGGGTATCAATTTGCTCACTAGACAAGCTGTTGAGGGATCGAATTCGTATTTCCATTTCGACGAATCGTTATTTTGAAATAATTAAAAATGTGCAATGATCGCAAAAAAAATTAAAAAGTGTGGTGGTTATGGTGCGTTCAGCGGCATTAATACCACTAGGTTAACTATGGTTTATACCAATTTAAATTCCGGGGACGCAGACAAAAGTCTCGCGGAACGCACTATTACTGACAAAATTGTATTGCGAAAATGTACACAATGTTTTAAGCGTTTCAATATTCACACTCTTTGATATGTGAACAAAATAGAATACGTTTCCGGTAAGTAAATATTTCGATGATGCGATAAAAAATACGGATACAATTTTAACATTTATATTCAGATACCTATACTCATAAAACGCCATTTAAATCGCTATTATTACTTCGTAAATGGAGGAGGACTATTAGTAAAATGATATCTTGGGAAAAATCAGCGAGGGCTATTTACCAAGTAGTGAGTGACAACCCCGTAACGGTATCCACTGATTTAACTGGGAGACCAGCGGACTGATCGTTACAAATCTATGAATAGCAATGAGATGGCAAATCTCCACCATTTGAGCAGAAGACGTTTAGTGAGCTATGATTGTATGGAAAGCTGCAGGACCAACCAGTTGAGCTTGTTTGTTTTACTGCAAACGCAGGAAGGAATACTTGATTTTTCTATATGGTTCTGAATGATTTTATGAAAAAAAAACTTGTAATTAAGCAGATTCTAATAATCAAAACTATCAAAATTATCGTTTCCTATCCTATATTTTTACTCACTTTTTGTGAGAATAAATGACAATAAAAAACTCAATTTAAAATGAATGGATTGAAAATTAAATTTAATTTCAAAGTTTTCTCTTAATGTGTCGACACAAATAAAACAAGAAAATGGTTCTGAAAGTATAATCATGAAACAAAGAAACCCCTCTACCAGTTGAGTGCCTGAACCCTATCACATATACAGTTTGCTGCCAAGAGAGACTTATTGGTGATTTTGAGCTGTAATCGTGTTTGAAAACGATTGATCACATTCACTATTTTAGCATCTGTCGATATAAATTCGCTGAAATTAATCTTAAAGGAGGACAGGGCTTTTATCTCAGAAAACATGGTATTGCTGGCCCATATGGTGCCGATTATTACAAATTGTTGTATCTATTGGTATGGAATGGGGGGGGGGGGTATGGTGATATCGTTTAGGCGTTTGCATAATGTAATATATTTTACATGAATGCATTATCCGTTAAATAACTACAGATTGTTTCGCCACAGATTCTATGTAAACAATGTTATTGATATATTTGTGAAGCTTTCTTGTTAACAATATGTTTACCAAATCGAGTTCATCGGTGGAAATTAACGTCACTTTTAAGATATAACATCTTTCCACATGGATAATGATTCAGTTGATAATTCCTTGCCGTTCACTTTACGGACAATGTTAGGTATCTAAAAATATATATGGGAATAATATAAAGTGGGCGTACGCAAATATGGCTTTGATGTTAAAATTTTAATCAACATTTAAAAAAATGTGTGTTCAATTGTAGGAAATTTAATTAGAATTTTATTTCTTATGTATTGGAACTGGGACCCACGCATGTGTGACATTAAGTTTTCTTTCGCTTCTTTATTAAATACCTTACTTCTATTACATGGAAAAAGTTGTTGCTCTATATCCGACCATTCTTCGATGTTTTAATTAATCGACGAGCCTTTCTATGCGGTCTAGGTGCTCTAAGTTACCAAGTTTCAATGGTAATATAGCCTTTTTAGTTTTTGGCATATGAAACTTTTTAAAATGCATATGTACATAATAACTGTCATACAATATTACAAACTATTTATATTCTTAAAATACAGTTAAGTCAAAATGTATAATTATTTCTATGGTTAGGGCGCTTTTGTTTATTGATTGATATTTCTTTACGTGTATGGGGAAATTATAAGGGTTCTAAACAGTTTTCCTCGATCTTCATCAGTGTGCCTTACTAGGGCTTGAGGTTGTACTTTTTAGGTAGGACACTATGATTGATTCAACGGAATTCTCTTACATATGTCTTACATATCAAGATACGAGGTATGAGTAGATGCTTTATAATTATAAGGCATTTTAACGGTTGACCTACGTCTATAGCCCATAGATCCTATGTGCCAATAGGGCTTGAGTCATCCGCCATCACATTTATTGTAATGTGTAGCAATACAATATACATGTAATGACATACAAGTACTAAATACCTATGTCTTTCCATACCACTGGGGTGTGAGTTACTTACTGCAAAATTATCCATCCTTTATGTATATAAACAATTAAGCATATAATTGTTTGAAGTTTATACCTCTGTTTTGAGGAGTGTGTCCCACTGGGGCGTGAGGTAGTACATGATACCCTTGCCTGCCCCTGGCAGAGTCACTCCGCGGATCAGAAGGATGAGGAGAACGGCGTAGGGCAATGTGGCCGTGATCCAAACGGCCTGTGGACAAAGAGTCATTGACAGTTGTAATCAGAAATTAAATATTCATTTACATGTTACATGTATTTATGTCATTCTTTTGCATGTTTAGTTAGTCGTTAGACTGTACATGCATTCAGCAAATAACTCTGAATTTTTACCATAGTTGTATTTTCGTATGCTTTAAGGGAAAAAAATTGAAATCAAATGTCGATATTTTTGGATAAATAAATCAATATTATCATAATTCATGGTAATCAAAGGGGTCAAAGTTAGGAAAATCTATAAAGATAACTTACTTTTCCGGAGCTCTTGATGCCCTTCCAGAGCGAGAAGTAGACGAGGAAAAACACAAACATGAGACACATCATGAGTTCCCACTTAATGCCGCCAACGTCGTGCAGGCCCGAGGAGCGGTACACTTCAAGAACCTCGCGTCTGAAATGAAATATTTGTGTTTTAATTTTACATGATTCGAAGCATCATTTTTTATTCTATCGTCTTGCGAACAAGGAGCGGTACGCCTCTAGAACCTCGCGTCTGAAATGGAATATTTGTGTTTTAATTCGCCAGAGGAGCGGTAGACTTCAAGAACTTCGCGTCTGGAAAAGAAATGTGACAATTTTTGTATTAAAGTTCTTCATAATACGACGCATGATTAATTCTCAAGTCGTGCAGTCCCGAGGAATGGTACACCTCGAGAACCCTCGCGCCTGAAACAAAATATATATTAGTAGTGGGTTTTTGGGAGTTAAACATCTAAATGGTATTATAATAGCGGTGTTACCATCAATTGAACATGTAAATGGCAAAACAGGGAGGGGAGTTCAACATCGAATTGCCTTACATAAAATAAAACATTGTTATTGGTTGATTTGAATCACGTGCCTGAAGGTAATGTGACCTTGAGACCCAATAAGGGTCAAGGTCATCCCCCAATACCACGTGTCATGATATACTTTTCAGGCACTGTGTACTTTATCACACTTTTCTTAAAATCTAAACTATAATATTTTTCTTTAAAATGGCTCATCTGGGTTGCATCACGTGTTCTCCGTTATATATATATTTATATATATATTTTGAGTTTTTATAATGTTTGCAAGGGTTAATACTTACTCGAAGTACTCCTCTGCCGCAGACGATGTAACGCGAGTATCGTTCATAATAAAACTCATGTTCGTTTGATTGGAACTATAATAGTAAGAGAATGTTCGGTTTCCTCGGTCTTTCACATCATTCGTTTCCACGCAGTTGTCTGTGTTCCAAGGGTTACCACAGGTTGCCCATGGGACCTGCAAATTAAGAAGAAAAAACGCATTTACGCATTTACGCATATGGTATAATCAAACGATAATCTTAAAATAAGAATTTATGTTTGTAAATGTCTAATATATCGATTTTTAGTAAAACGTTCAAAATGTTCGGGCTTGGGCATTACTATTCCATTCCCTCGGGTCAATAACCATATTGATATGGACCCTTCGGGTTTTATTCCTATTGTAATGCGTATTGGCAGACCGATGGAAAGACAGTTAATGGACGAGAACTAACTATCTTTGTATCATTAAAACCAAAATCCCGGGACCGGCTATATAAATATTTCGAATTATATTAGCTGAAAGTAGGGCAACCCTAAGGTACGGATATAACATATAAGAGCTACCAGCACTGTAGCCATGTTGCATATATAGAACTGATAGAGACGGAACGAGAAAGAAATACATATATCTTGCGTATAAACGTGTTATATGTGTCAGCTTTGCAATGCTTTGTTGCAAATGAGTATGAATTCAACTGACCTGGAGACGGAATGAGGAAAAGAGGAAGTAGACTGCCCAAGCGATAATGGTGTTGTAGTACATGGCCACGTAGCTCGCGATCACGCAGATCCCGAAACCTATACCTAGAGGGAAGGGTAAAAGAGGGGTTATATTTAGAATGCTTATTTTATGTACATGTATCAAGCAGTTGTTAAAATGTGTGTTTTGTAAACCTTGTTGAGAAGGACTTACTTCTGTAACCAACATATTACATATGAAACAAATTTAAAACTTCATATGCGTTTAAACCACTAGATTGAACTTGCAAATTGTTCCTAAGAAAAAATATCCCGCTCCCAGCCAGTATCAAGACAACTCGCAGGAGTTGCATTGATATCATTTTTTTTAACTGCCCATCGCACCCGCACCCGCATCATTTTCTTTTTTTTATGTAAATGGTCAGACACTATACAGTGATATTCTTTATTTTGCAAGAACAAGGGGAATTGAAGGCACAGTTCTATGGACGAACAACCTATGGCACCGATTATTTTTTATTACAGCTAGAAAAGCTATGTATTTTAGGTGTCCGATGGATTATTTTGTCATTATTTGAAACACATATATCGGGCGATAACCTCGCTCTACATTCATGGAACCTTGGGCGACTTCGAAAAAAACCATGATCCCCCGATCTCCATGTTTCCAACAGAAGGTCGCCACATGAGCAGGCAAGCAACTGATTTAATTGTTGTCGTAAGTGACACTGTTGTTATGTATCACCCGCGGGCCGGTCGCCTAGTGACGGATGGGACAGGGATTTCGTGGCGACGTTACTAGGGCTCTCACACCTGGGTTTTTATATATAAAACAGTTTGGGTGCAGTCTTAACGGGTTTTAATGTATTTTAACCGACTATGTATTTTTGCTACATTTATAATTAGATTTCGAATTTAAAGTTGTGGAGGAAATGGTGCATTGCAAACTTATTAATCGATTTTGCAGAATAATTAAGCATGGGCAACCAGGATTTAATAACATGTGGCACGATGGGTAATTGCTAAATTTGTCTTCAAAGATGATTAAATAAACCTTTCAAAAATATGTTTGTGCGTTATGTATGGGCTAATCAGTATTAATTTTAATTCAATAAATTTAAGGAAAACATGTTAACTCTTATTATAAATCGGAACGGGTCAGTGCAAAATAATAACAAAAAATATACTATCATTTGTTGTTAAGAGTACTTTCGCCTTTAGTACTCAACCCGAACGCTTAACGAAACAGTTTAACCAGCATGGAGCTCAACTGAGCATATGTAAAACTAGGACAACGCTGACATCTGATATTTAATTAGTTTTCTGCCTTAATCGAGTTAATCGGAAGGTCACCCGGGATAATTGACACAAATTTGGTTCAAATATAGTGCCGAGTATTTTGTTTACATTCAACATTGGCAGTAACCTTGGGTTGACAAAAATCTACGATATTCTATTTATGCGTCCAGTCTAGTGTAACAAAAGGAACAACAATTTCTAGCAACGGCTCTGGCGAAAGTCGGATGGTTACTGATTACATTGCCCATAATCGGACATTGTCAATCGGAGATGGCCACCCGTCAGTCTGTCCCTTCGTATTTTTAACAGTGACTTTAACATGGTTTGTCGCGAATACTTGATTTTATGTTGTTGACTTCCGATAGTTTTGTTCAGATTTGCAAACCGACAGTGGCCGCCATCACGTAAACAAAATTATTATGTGAAATATATATTTTTAGACCATTCATTTTCAAATAATTAACAAAAATGGCTGTATGTGCTTATTTGAAGATGATAGTGTCGTTTGTAGATAATTTTAGATCATTCAAAACATACATCATAATGTAAATGATAAAATGATTAGAAGTAAGATAATTGTAAAATGGGTATCATTTAAATGATACTGATGAAGATTTAAAAAAAAAGACACTTATCATTATCAATTCAATATAAAGAAGGCCAGAATTGAGTATCAAAATAATTAACCACAGCTTCCAGAATTCATAATTTTCATGCATAGCATCATCTATTGAATAAAACTATGATCCTGTATAATATAGATATGCCATTCACATTTATGTTGAAACTAGCTCTCACATAATATATAGGATAAATTACGATACATTAAGTTACTTATATATTAACGATATAACCAAAATAAAATCTCAGTCCTGAGGCCTACTTTTTTGCACAGACCTATCAACCATAATCCCTGAACCCCCTTTCCTTCCAAAAAAGACCACGCGACCATAATCCCTGACCCTTAACCCTCCTGTCGGGTCTGTATCCTTCAGTAAAGGACACCCCTTAAGCGACCATCATGGGAAGGGGGGGGGTAGAGACGGAAAGAGGGCAAGGGCCCATACCTATTTGATAGGATGATATATAATTGTTTGTGATCTGCCCATTGATTCTTTCACAGTTAACTCATCACGGGGCGAGCGATTCCAGCAAATTATGCAATACAAACTCGATTTAGAATCCCTCACCAATCAACACCTTTAAATATTTCAGAGGCAAACCCCACCCGATAATCTAATCACAAGAGAGGGGGAACGCATCTAACAAAAATCGCCCATAGATCCAAACGTCTGTTGCCGAAACATCTAAATGCATTAACGCAACTTAAACTGCTGGTTGAGCCACATTTATCGCTATAGAGGGGGTGGTGTGAGCTATTGGAATTTGCCTTAAACGTAGTTTGGGGTGGGGCTGCCACGGTTTGTATAATTGCGGCGCTTGCAAAGCCCTGTAACTGTAATTGTGGCGTCGTTTTGCCCGTGGTTAGCATAGAGGCGATATAAGGGGTTATCGGAGGTTGGTTGGCCTGATGAGCAAACATCGACATAAAATACCCCCTACCCCTTCTATCCCTTCCACCTCTCGCCCAACCCCACCCACCCCAAGCTCCATATATCCCTTAATTACTTGTGTTCAATGAGCGATGGGAAGCTCTTATTAATGACATAATGTTTGCGTCTCTTTTCCCCACCGCCATATTAGATTGCTACTATTCTGACACTTATGATTGCACGGTGATCGTTCTGATGAGTATGGGGGCCAGGGTATATCGCTTGATTGCG
This sequence comes from Hydroides elegans, assembly GCA_001703475.1. Lineage (NCBI taxonomy): Eukaryota > Metazoa > Annelida > Polychaeta > Sabellida > Serpulidae > Hydroides > Hydroides elegans. The sequence continues at coordinate 15,313 of LQRL01034362.1, forward strand.
AAATCGATTGTGTAATATGTAGGAGAAACGTTTACTATATTTATAAGCAATAGGTTAATATGCATATCAGTACTACATTTTACGATATATCGAAAAGATACGATACACATCTTTGACTGTTAAAAGCTTTCATAGCTGTGTTCTTTAGTATTGTTTTATTGTATGATTCAAACATTTAGATAAATGACAAAAGTGGTTCAAAATGTATTTGTTTTTGTTGTCCTGCTAGCACTTTATTGGTAAGAAGTCCAAAATATGAAAAGTCTTATTTCTGCGAACTTGTATACCTGGATCATTGTTGTCTTAAATGACAATTTTAATGTTATTGTACAGAAGCTTAGGGAATGAACACCTAAGGCCACGGTATCACACAAACGAGTGATTATAGATGCTAAAAGGCTACGTTTGTTTTTTGTTTGTGTTAACCCAGCCTTATTGAGGTGTTCCAATTTATCTGGATCCCATTTCGCAAAATATGGTTGAAATGTCTTAAAGTTACCGGTATAGCTTATCGACTCATTTGATGTCACGAAACCCATACAGTAACCTCATTTCCGGAGAAGGGTTAATTGTTGGTAACATTTCATGTGGTTAATCTAACATAGCTAACGAGAGGCTGTTTTATTGCTGTTTTGTACATAATCAAATATGTCAAAACAATTAGTAGCTTGTTTCAAATAATAGTTAAAACTTTTCTCTTGCTTAAAAATGCTCGAATTGAAATTTGGTTTCATATGGGGCCGTAGGGTGCAGCTCCCGAACCGATGGTCACTCCCCGTTTGGCCAGGCCATAAAACGCATTGATCCGTAAGCAACTTTAACACTTCTAAGCATTATTACTTACCTTTAAACATGTGGTCTAGTCGCGACCTTTGCTGTAAAGATACATTCAAGGCTGTTAATGAAAGCAAAATGTGATTTTCATTCTGCAATTTCAAACTTACCTTTGAACATGGGCCTTATCCGTGAAAACAGATGAAAAAGGCTCTATAATATGTTGTGAGTTGCGATATTCTGAGTATACAATTTCTAGCTTATACCCACTTACCTTTGAACATGGAGCATTTCCTGCGTATCATTCTAAAAAGAAAGTTGCTTTCCTTTGACGCTTTCTTTCTTCTACACTTTTTACTAACCTTTGAACATGGGGCATATCCAAGACCAGACCTAGATGCAATTTCAAAGTTTAATGTGTACAGCTCATCATGTCCTGGTCATGTCCTAAACGGTACATTGTATTCTCAGTATACAATCTCTATCCCATTTTTACTCTCCCCACATACCTTTGAACATGGGGCATATCTTTTAATTATATCCGAAACCAGACCTTTGAGCAACCGTTGCAGAAATGTTATTTTCTAAATTTTTGGCATTTACCAACTAACCTTTAAACATGGGGCATATCCTTGACCAGACCGAAATGCAATTGCGTAATTTTATCTGAACCGCTCATCATGTCCTGGTCATTTCCTAAACGGCACAGCCCATATACAAATACCAACACTTTTACACTCTCTTAACATACCTTTGAACATGGGGCATATCCTCGACCAGACCGAGATGCAGCCGCAGCGTTGAAACTGACCCAGCGCCAACTCCATGTAGAAGAGAGGCAGGCCGCCAAAGATCAACATCACCAGGTAAGGGATCAGGAAGGCGCCTGTAGAAAAAGGGAGAAAAATGGATAAGGGGTTTGTTATGTTTCTGCTTTGAAACGCATCTTTTTTCGTGATACTCAATTTATTCGTTATGGAAAACTTATTATAGTGCACATTCTTAAACGCCTTTTTTATGATATATAGCCAAAACGATAAATTTTGGGATCCGGCAAACAAATGAAGTAAAGGTAAATAGAAAGGATTGATATCAAATAATTCAATCACAACTTTGTTTTAGAATTAAGCATTAAATACTGAAGCATGACAATACCAGGTGGGATAAGGGGTTTGTTACAGTTTAGCTTTGAAAAGAAGTTTTTCCACGAATTCCCATGTTTTCCTATTGTAAACTTTTAAAATTTTAAAAATGTATGGTTAAACGTTGAAATTCAAATGTAAATTGAAATGCTAATGTAAAACGATGAAATTATCTATCAGGAACACATGGAGTAAAGACAAATGGAAATGATTGATATCAAAGAATTCAATCACAACTAAACATATGAACCAACATTTTCTAACAATATAGCACAATATACTGAAACATTAAAAAATATCAAGAGACAATCGATTGTAAAGGCGCGTTCACTCAACTCAAATAAACTGAAACCAAAGTTCGATGAAAGACATTTGGGAAAATTAAGAGCTTTGCGTTTTTTAGGGTGAACTCGGCTTTATATAAATTCCTTTAAATATATTACAAGATAAAATGTTACCAAAAGTGTTAGATGTGTTTCGCAACATCGATAACATATGTTTTCATAGAGAAGATATGGTCAAATTACCTTAAGGTGTTGAGGTAAATGAGTATCATATTGTCAAATTGCCATTACCATGAATACATATATAGTAAAATATATGTAAGACATTTATATGATGCTTAAGGTTCATATCAAAATAATTATATTTCTTTTCAGATAACCCTTCTTAGAAGTCAATTAGCATTTTTAAACGTAATTATCACCACGTGAATATTGTGTTTTCATGAAAAGAAAATTGAATTATTTTATCACGTAGATTATACGTTAACCTCACAATGAAACAAGCGGGATTATATAATTAGCCACCATTTATCTAACGTAATGACAGCTAACATTATTATTTATGACAAAAATCACAATCCAACTTTTCTTTTCGTGTGTGTTTTTTATGTCCATAATATATTTAGCAGTGGAATATTTTCTTATGGAATGTTTTGAGTAGGTGAGATTGTCTTATATTGTGAATATGCCTCTATGAGAGTTCAAGCTTTGCTGATGTATTTATGTTGATTTTGGAATACTCCTAGAATCCCGCAATATTTTCTAACCAATCTGATTTACTTTGAAGCTGGTCAAAGTTATTTGTCATCAAAATTAATGTAAAAACTCAACGCGCAATCGGTCACAACCTTAAGAAATGGATTTATCCTCGGAACCAAGGTATACGCTGGATAAGCCCTGGATTTCGATGGATCCGCGTTTTCATGCATCCCGAACGTATACATTTGTATTTATTATTTGTCCAAGTTGCCAGTGCAATCATAATCATAAATCCTTAAGAAAACAAGTAACTGATAAAGATCATTGTTCCCTTGAAAAGGCCAATAATAACGACCAGAAATAACGACGTGCAACGTTTTCTTTATATTTCGAGACCAATTGCAGGGTTGCATTTGCAAGAGAAACCCAGCATATTTTCATTTCTTGACAGCAATTTAGTTTCTTCCCATTAACCAATCGTTATCGTGTGATTTGCATACAAATAATGCATGTTTATTAAACCAAATCAGGATTATAGCTGGGTTGTTACCAATTCCGCGTATTGCTGCTTGAACATCATCACAAACCTTTTCTTTAATAATAGCCATTGTATCGCCTTGGAAGTAAGGAACACGCATGAGTACAAAAGCCGTGAAAAGGCACATATTTGACAGTTGGCAACAAGCAAGGTGCCAGTAACGCGTCTTAGAGACCCCCAATTTGTCAGTTATCAATTCTCCTTCTGTAACACAAATCGGGTAATTAGTTTACGCAATGAAACGTCAAAATAAGGATTTATTTTTGTGCTTATCTACGAATTAAAATAGCTGACCCTCTAGGCAAGGTTCAAACAGTTAACGTCATGAATCGAGAAACGCAAAAACGACGTAGATTGTTTATATATAAAATTTTGCATGACTTTACTAATAAGGTACATTGCGCTTCTCTCAAACTTTGTCCCAAATGAAATACGGACGTTTAAAAAACGCATCCATATTTGACTGACGTTTTTACGACGTAGTGTGACGTCATATCTAGTTGTATGCGCCTAATTTGGAGGTAACATATAGGTTTTTCGATATCAAACAGTTGTCGATGCATCATTGCGAAACTCATCACATTGTTTAAAAGTTGCTAATGAACCAAACAAAGCCAAAGTAAAAAACATGAATCGTGTTAAGTTGAAGGATTTTGTTTTCATTGTGATATGTACGAAATCCATCTTTCTTTGTTGGTAAAAATTAGAAAGGTTTAAGAACGGCTCATAACTTGGGTAACGCGTTAAAAAAGTCTCATTATGCAAAAGGAATATCTATTTCCATGGAGGTGTATAAATGGCTGAAATGAAATTAACAATAACGTCGATGATACTTTCGACTAAAATTTAGAAGCGCAATTATAAGATTGAGCTTCATAAATATCGGATCCACCCAGGATTTGTACTCCATACCAGTTATACTTTAGATTAAACTATCTAGGTTTGATATGCCTTAAAATGTGTAAGACGATGGGCGATTTATAATATATCTGCTATAGGTGGTGCTATATTTGCATCAATTTTCAATGTGTTCCTATTTTTAAAATACGGCTTAACGCGTTCCTCTATCTCTATATATTTGGTGTCAGCACATTTAAAACCGCAACTTATACGAAAACGTTCGAGTAGCGAAATATCGAATGTGCAACTTGCATTACAAAATTTGACATATTTGCATACTTTTTGCCATATCATAGTTAGAGACCAGTGCACCAACCAGTGCACCAAGATACTAGCAAAAAATCTAGCCTTTGCAAATAAGAAATTCTATGAAACACTGGACAATTCACCTGGATAAGTCGATCCTTAAGATTAGCTCAAATGCGAGGAAATGTTAAAGAGACGACCGGTTTGCAGAAAACAATGCGATACACGACTGATATACAGCTATAAGGAGATATGGTCTTATGAATGGATGTGTAAATCGGATACAACTTCTAATACAGAGGTTGTAGCGCTGTGAGCAACCCAGTAAGCAAAAGACCTATTTCAAATGTTTATAACATTCAAAAACAGATAGAAGTCTATAATGTAGACTAGATTTTCGAATCAGAAATATCAAAATGTGTTTATTTAACTAATTTTAACATTGTAAGTATACACTAGAAATATCACAACGGCACGTTTTAGGAAATAATAGGCGTTATGTGTATCGAAAAACATTGTGCCAATAGTATCCTCTGAAATCAATATCATAATTGTAGATACATGAATATTTGAATACAGAGAATATAAAACCAAAAATAGGATTTCGCAATTTATTGATAACATAAAAAGACAATTATTTGATTCCATCCTGCACCCCGCGAGTTTGCGTTAATATTTGCATTTTTTACTTTTAAAAATGGCATAGAGTCAACATTAACCACGTGTGTTTATATATGATATGTAAAATAATATATTGTTCTTTAATTGGACTGAAAACAATATATAAATAAACATATATACATGTATTTCAAACTTTAAATAACTTGTCTTTCGCACATGTTCCAACATTTTTATGGGAAAACAGTATCAGTAATTCCATATCCTGTGATAACTTTATGACATGCCAAATCATTTTACTTATTGTATAGAAAAGTTCTTTATTAGAAGAAAAGGCGAATAAAAAACGTAATGTAATATGAACAGTGTCTGATATGAAATAAAAATAGACATATGTGTTTTATTTATATATTCACTTTATCATTGTTTTTGTAACTGTGTATATGTGATCCATAGTAATTGCTGAGCGACGATTACAATGTTAATTTTGATTTGATAATGTACAAAGTGATTACTCTATTATCTATAACAAGGAAAATAAAAGCATATATGCTTCCCAATCTTTGGGGTCATTAAACACATACATGTAGTGTAAAAAAGTGTTTTGTATATAATTATGATATCGGAATGTGTTTTTTTTTCATCTCTTTGTTGAGCGATATTTTTATCGTTCACTGGGACGCCGTACTGAGATATTTTGAAAAACCATTAGAAGGTTTTACATTATTTAAATTACGTCTTGGAATTTCACTTTGTTTTTAGATTTTTGCCAGAACAGAATGCTTCATTGCGTTGATAGAATCACATGATATAGTTTTTATGACTGACGCTACCTTCATCTTTATGATAGCTTTTCAAACTTAACTTTTTATTCTTTCATCTAAACGTTGAATGAAGTACTTGATGTTGACCTAATATGAAATAAAAACATTGTACAAGCAGCAAATAAGCATTTGAAACCACTTACCTCCTCCGTTCTGATAGCAGACCGTCGGAAACCGCCACACATTGCCCAGATCCACAGCAAAGCCTATCACAGACAGCAGAAAATCCAGCTTCTTGTCCCACGTCTCCCTTTCTCCCGAACCAACTCGACCATCTTTTTCACACATCATCTGTGCCGCCGCCTCAGCGTCCTTCTCGGTGGTACTCAGGTACTGTTTGTCGTCGTTCAGGTGGTACTCTTTTTCGTCGAGTACCTTGAAGTTGTTGCCGTTTTCCGGGCTGTGGAGACTGTTTGAGTTTTTCAAAGGTTTTTCGGTGATTGAGTCTGGGGTTGTGATGATTGTGGTTGAGTTTTTGGTTCCGCCGTTTTGTTCGTTGCCCAACAAGCGGGTGTTTTGGTCAGGTGGTGGTGTCATGGTGATGTAAAAAAAATCTTCACTTATTTTCTTTTTCTTTTAATATATCTTTTAACAACTTTTATTCCTATTCTAGCAATTCAATTTGTTTTCAAATATTTTTTAAGGATATCCATCGCTTTTTGCTCTTAATTGTACCTCAAGTATCCAAAAAAAATTGTTGATGTTATACAAGTTTAAAATCTCCACATAATTCCTAAATGTATCATACGTTGTTCTTCCGTAAAATGATGTGATGAATTTTATTTAAAGGAATCACTTTCACCATTCGGTTTACCAATCAGATTCCTAATCTTGTTTTATAATCGTTCCTATCAAAAATGATGTTTTATCATAAAATGATTAAGCAACCTCTCCTCTCCCAGAAAGGGATTAATAAAAATTAGTCCAGATTTACATTCAGTTTGAATGACTAAATTTGTTAAATTTCGCCCCTCTCTCTTTCTCGCTCGTTCCGTACAATAGAAAACCCGAGGAGCTGATTGATACCAACAAAATGTTTAACATAAACACATATTCGCGCATTAAAGCTCCCAAACACATATGCGTTGCATTAATTTGGAGGCTGTCACCGAAATCAGAAACAAGAGCCGTGAATGTAAACGGTACTCCCTCAAATTAACAAATACAAATCGAGAGACGACAAATTTCCCCTTAACGCGGGCGCCGATATTCCGTCCCCTCGTCACTTTTCCGCCGATGCAGCAAAGTGGCGCGTGCGCAGTTGAAGATATTTGATTGAGGGGGTTGGGGGTAGGAAAGGGGAAATAGCGACATATGCTGAGGGGGTAATGAGGGAGCGATTAAATATGATGATCAGGCATCGATTTCGGGGAGGATAGAGCGCCTTTTGGGAAGCAGCAACAGATCGGGGGTAAATTGAGGAGAAATGGTATCCCGTTTAGCAGGGTACCAGTTTGTAGCTGTCAATCATCTGGGTTGACTCTAATTGGTCAATCAGGGAATGAGTTGCGTTATGTTTGATAATGGTTATGTTTAACGTTTGCGCTTAATGTTTTGTCGATTTATTGTATCGGTGTGGAGGGATTAATATTTGAATGTCCTCGAAGTTAAGTAGGCGAAAGTCAACTTGTTTTTATACGCGAGAAACACAATCTTATTACGTTACTCTGCTTTTGTTTGCTCACAAAGTCATTATGGAACACGCGTTAACCTATTCACGTCCCCTATCAAAACACATTTAACGTTATGTATGTATGATAAGTGCGCTATTGGGATTCCTTCTAATAATCATTTGATTATTGAGTATTTGTTTTGAGTTAATTCGTTTGTAAGTTATATTTACCAAGTTATAACTAACGTGTTATAAGTGGTGCATATTGTATCAACATATACAGAAAGAAACGAGGTTTGGGGATCTATGTTTAATAGAAAAACTTTTAAAAACGACAATTATACGTCAAGTTATGATCAAACGTTTTATCACAAATATTATAAATGCATTTTGGAGTTGCAAAGATATAAAAGCCTAAATTGCATATTGTTTCTTCATATTTAATATTTTTGATATGTTAAATTCAAGCTTTTTAATATTTGCCAAAATTTATACATTTTTTATTCTTCTTTTTTTTCTCGAAATCGCTGCCCTATCAATCTTCGCAAGACTATCTTAGTACATGTATATCAAGATCTTTTTTTCTTTTTTCTATGTATTTTCGAGGAACCATGCTAAGGGCCAGGGTGCATGGCGATTATAAATGCATGAGTACATGTCCATGCTTAAGCCGAGGGGGCCTTCGCCTTGTGACATTTGCCACTTTTTCTTTTGCCCTCCGATGCCAAAAGAAATTTTGAAGTAACATCGGCTTGGTGTGGTTAATAGTAACCTTAAATGTAAATGTATGGTAAGATAAAAATGATAAATGTTAAATAGTATTTTCCATAGTTCCATAACCCCTAGTTCTCTAATTAACATATTACTTACTAGGTATTGATTTTATTGGTAAAAAATCGTTATCAACATTATTCTGTTCAATTTCTTTTTTAATGTTATGCTCATAATAAAATGATATGATAGCAAGAGTCTCAATAACGTCATTTAATGCATCGTTCATACAAAGCTTGCATTAAAACGATTTATTACTTTGATTTTTAAAAAATATTATCTCAATACAGAGTTCCCAAACGCATCAACTCGAAACCCTATTCAATACATTTTTTCTGTATTTCATTTGTGATAAAGAAACATCGAAACAAAACCGAATAAAACTCCGTCAAGACATATCGAATCTAATTATGATGGCATACATGTATATTGTAGTTATTTACTACTGCTGTGCATGTACTACTAAAATATAAGAAAATAAATCCATCTTTATATTTTATTATTTCATCCATCACACGTACATTTATATTGAAGGATTCAGTCGATTGACCTTAGTTTATGAAGCACAATAGAGCATTTTAGCTCATGTGATCTTGATATACGAGCATCTGAATGTCGACATGATTCAATTTATTCCTTTGAAATATGAAACTTCTTTTAATTAAATAAAACAGCATTTAATATGATTAATCAAACAATAGTGTATAACTAATTTTCAACTTAAAGTATATTTTCGAAACAGTTGCTGAGCTTTGATAAAAACCTTATTAAATGATCTTGGTTGGATTTCTTATGTAACCTTTGCTATTATCATTTATACATCTAATTATCTTTATAGTTTGATAAGATTGGAGTTAAAATACCAAGTACTACTTTTTGACATGTTTAGGGGTCTAACGGTTGTATTAGCCTGACCTACATCATCTTGGTCTAGTTCCTGTTATTTTTACAAACAATACTTTATATTGTGATTGTCAATATTGCAGAAAAAAACTGTTGATCAACAAATGTGTGTTTGATATGAGTATATAGTCAATCATAGTTATACATGTGTTTATGACGTATTTCTGATGGGACATTAATGATGATGATACATTTTAATTTACGTTTAGATCTAATGTGATAGTTCTTTAGCACATGTTTATCCATTTAGATCCACATTATATCCGTTTAAAGTCCTTTCGTATTTATGATCCATTATTTTGGACAGTAAGTTAAGTCGGTTAAAATACTCGGTTAACTCCATTATTTAAACATTGTACGGGTTCCTCGGCTGCGCCTAGGAGCAGTACAATATTTTAATTAATGGATTGACCTCGTATCTTATCCTATACTTAGAAACACAGAAGCCCTTTGTATAGTTTCCCAATGGTAAGCAACTCGACACGGAGTCCTTGTTTACAAGGCTGCACAAATGCGTTAATCCTTCAAGACGAGACTTAATTCCCTTGATTAGATATTGGTCATTCATTTTAAGCAATTATCATTTCAAGTTTAAGGACATTGAAATCTTTCTTCGTTTTCATCCTTTTTTTTTGTGACGAAATTATATTCATCCTTGGTTATGTGTTCCAGGCCAATGCTGGTTTACAAATTAATAGAATGAGATAATCCTTTATTCTTATCATTTAGTCATCTTTTAAATGCATATATAAAAAATTTTCTACTTTTTTTGAGTTTTTTTTTAGTTTTAATGTACATTGAATATTCACGTTATTCTTACAATTCCACACAAATTAGGTCAATTTGGTATTTGTTCTATTTCAAATGAATTTGTTCCACATAATTTGATAGATTCAAGGACATTATAATTGGACCAATGACGTGTTTTTCTTAATTGATAAACAAAATACAATTGATTTTCATGGTCTTTATAATGTTGTTGATGCGGAAGAGAAAGGAGACATTAAATGCAGTTTAATTGTGATTTTAGTTTAAACATATTCAATCTTAATCTTTTTCTCGACTTTCTTTTTACATTTGATCGATACATTTACACATGGGATTGCAACATTCAGTTCTGTACAGTAAAAATCGATATATGTTTATATACCAGATATATTCATATGCTAATTTGGTTTTAAAATCTTATTTCTAAACCATATACTCCATATGGGCTGCAAATATGATGCATCAGATCTTCCACAGGATTTTGCGTGTGTCATTCAACTATAAATATATGTTAAAGTTTAGGGTTAAATTCTTTGTGTTTTTGTTGTTCCTCTTAGTCTCCACATATGGACCATGGTCACGATTTTGAAGTCGGCTTGTCCGACTAAAAAAGTGTAATGGTGGAGGACAGATGTCAATCAAAATAACCATGGAAACCATGTTGACGTCACTTAGTGATGGTTCATATGGCCATTTAATAAAGGGTCCCTGAGAAATAGTTTTTTCTGATAAATAAAAGTTGGTTGACTTAATAACCCATTCTATTCTTTTTTCTGTATGCATATATAAATTTGGTACAAATTTGGTTCTCCCGTATATGCATATCCTAAATGTCAACTACATAAATATTTGATTGAGAATCATTGAACTGTCATTCAAAATTGTTCCACTTAAATGGAATAATTTTGATTTTATAATAAAACGTTATATACATGGACTTACTAAAATTGTCACTTACTATAAAACAAATTCATGGTGAATCATGCATAAGAAGCTCACGAGCACATTATGCTTGGGGCTTTAGATGTCCCTATTTGTCGATCTATCGGTTTCTCCGCATCCGGTTTAGAAAAATTGTTTGCTTCCAAAACAAAAGTCATGATACTCTAGGTTATTTATTGTTGAAATAGAACCCTTCGTCTGTATCATATGCGTATATTCGATTTATATGTTTTATTAGATTTAGATTAAACTTTTCGATTGCAAACTATATAGATATTTCAAAATAAGGCGCTTGTATAGCAATCTGAAGCACTATTTACTCAATGCATATTGGATATCCAGATCTTGAATAGAAATATACACACACATCCCGTATATGGCACAAATGAACAACATGCAGGCACATTAGGACCCGCCCATCAGAGTGGATCGAAAACCATAAACGCGCGGTGTGTGTCAAACAATAAAATGACGACACAGCGCGCACAGAAAGGTAAGAGCGCCCAAAGGCAGGCATGACATTCTCAACAATTTCTACCCGTGCTCAGAATAAGTGTTTGAACGCTGCTTCAGATCCATAGAATACGCCTACCAGTATATGAAGAAACAAAATACGATTGCATTCTGTATCCTATGCGGTTAGACGGGCTGGTTACCTTTGCACCAAAATTCTGGTTGCTAGTCAAAAGCCCCAAAGGGAAGAAGCCCTGTGTGTAAGGTACACCATTAAAATTGTATGGATATGCTTATGTTATCTTTTGCTTTAAAAATATATCCGATATATTTTAATCCAAGTTAAGAATCATGGCAACATGAGGCTTTTGACTTAGCATGAAAATCGCTTCTGAACGTCGGGACTTTGGGCTTTCGGGGTTTTTAACCGCGTACCCAGACTGTTATGCTGATATATCTAATAGGTAAAAAAAAACGTTTCATTATTTCAACATTTATCATTTGAAAGAGAAACGTTCGTCAATATGAGTATATCTTGAATAAACCTTATTGTAATTCAAACAAGTCAACAAAGAAATCCCTTATCCATTATTAAGTGCAACGAAATAAGACGAGCAAAAAACTATGAAAAAATATAAGTGATATAATATAAAGTGTATGTTTGCATCATTCATGTTCTTTGCATATCGATAATCACAACATATCATGATTTTACCAAATGAAGCTAATGATATAGACTGATTTCAAAATATCTAAATTCGAGTTTACTTGAAACTAGCTAACACAACTTCGGAAGCGTCCTTTTCTGTCCGAATAGTAGAACCAGGGTTATCTCATAGATTATGTAAACTTTGAGATGCACTTAATCAGTTGACGATCCAGAGCATTGCTATATAAAGCATCCTTAGGTGTCATTCAAAAAGGCCAGGTGATATATTCTGAATCGCTGTGTTTATCTCGTAATGGTACTTCATTGACATTCGGACATTCGTGTTGGATGTATCAGTTTACATCGATGGTTATTTGCGGTCATTGAGACTGTGTAAGGATATAACAAAGTGATACAATAAGATTGATTGTAAATTATTTCCAATTTCCACCGATTATTTATATTCATAAATATGTATGTAAAAATAAAATATTAATAAAACTACGAAATGTTCAAATAGTAATAGGACTGTATTTCAAAATTATAAGATAACATCGTTACATAATTTAACTGGATATCAGCGAGAACAAACCTTCCAGCCTGGGGGCCACTTAATCTACTTTTGCAACATACATAGGTTAGTCATAGGTTATGCATATATTTTTGTCTTTCATGTTTTGTGATATTAACTTAACTCCAAATACATCATAAAAACATTGTCCATTTTGTGAACCCTTGGTCTAATATACATATTAAATGATATATAGGTTGCTCGTTCCTCTCTGTAACGCAACCTTGGATTAGACCATGGAGCTTCAACCTGTGAAACCAGTATAAAATCGAGGGGTTCAAAATTATTTCTTCCATAGTAAAATAGCCCATTCGCCTTGCTATTGCAGGCTCTCAAAATGCAGGCGTCTCGGCACCAAGCCCTGATCGTCACGGTCGCCGTCATCATCTCCATCGGCATTGTTCTCATGGCAGCCATTCTGACCATCACGGATAAATCCTCAAAGCCTGATGGTAAGTCGTATTTAATAGATAGTAAGTAATTCTGTTGGAACTTGGTTGTGCAGCGAAATGGCTTATTTAATTATCTGCTTTATAGGATGGTTAGTCATTACGTCAACTATTATAAGAGACCCGCTAACATATATAATATTCTTAGTTTAACTGAAGAAAATGGTCGCCCGCTGAAATAGATGGATAATCGGAATTCAATTTTTGGTCTTATCAATTCATATGATCGATGTCCTCATCTTTCGCTTTAATTAATACAGATAAACAACTAAATATATTATGATTAACATTATGATTACAATATGAATAGACACAATATACTACGTTAAGACGCAATCAACGCTCTGCATTCATAAAATGTATATACCTATGAACTATGTTAAAAAGAGCCCGACCCCTCGACCCATCAGAAGGAGTCACGTGACGGATATGCCGAATGTCGCTATGGAGAGTACCGCTATGCTGCGGTGGCTGACGACGCAGGGCCGTGTTCTACCATTGGCGTGTGAGTTTAGAAGTTTATGTGCCATTTTTTATCATATATTTATAATGTAAACACATGAGCGCATTAAAATACCGCAATACAGCTTTATATGTAGGACTGTTTTATGCTAGATTCGGCTCTTACAAACATTTTGCATAACCCGGTTCTTATATTGTGTGGAATCGTGTCTATTAACTTGCTATCTATTTTTATTTTAAATTGTTGAATAATAACGCAGCCGCATATCAAAACCCTCATGACTCATTAAATATACCACATTTCCCCTATTTTCACGTCATACAATTGTTTCATCAGTGACATCCTGGCCCGAAAGGGAGGCTCTGCCGTTGACGCTGCCATAGCAACCATGGTGTGCGTGGGCGTCGTCAATTGTCACAGCTCGGGCATCGGGGGAGGCCACTTCATGACCATCTATGACACGTTAGTAAAAATGCATAAAATAAATAGCTTGGGTTTTGCTATCATCAGTGCTGAAGTGATTTGTATATGTTTATGTAAGAAGTCCATGATATAATTTAATAATAAGGTCGATGTATAATGGAACTAAGCAAAGTTTTCGTATTTTGCTCTTTTTTCGAAAATCTACTTCAAATTTATTTTTTATTAGTAATCATATAGAGGATTTTCATATGAGTTTTTCGTTTACAATATATTTTAGTTTTCATATGTCACATACAATCGAATAAAGGTCATTTAACAAAATATCAATATCCTTGCAAAAACGTTCCTGAATTTGCGGATGCCATCATAAGCGAATTTCTGGAGTGTATCAAGTATAAAAATCATGAACTCATCCTTTACCACTAGCTGGCTCCTTTTCTCAGTTTTCATTTCTTCTTAATCCCTTCCACAGACCACGTGGACAGATGGATAAAGTGCTCAACACGATCCTTGCTCGCGAAAGGGCACCACTGAATGCCACCGAGGAAATGTTTGTCAATGCATCCGACACAGCGTCTACTGTAGGTGGGTCACTTGGACGAAAACCAAGCCGGATTTTCAGTTATAGAATAATTGTATTATAATCCAGTTTAAGGGTTTTGATTGACTCCTTTACAATAACCAAAGCATGCACATGATGTTTAACTTATACGACAAAACAAAATGAAGTTTGGATCTGTACCGATGTGTGCAGTGCTAGATGCTAGTATTTCTAGAGTAGAATGAATATGTTTATCATATAGTTATAAGATTATGTAAATTGTTTTATGCCGGTTGTCTTTGCAATGGCCAAAGTCATAAACTATAATTAATCGCAAATAATTATATTTGTAAAATATCATGCTAGGTGGACTTGCCATTGCGGTACCCGGCGAAGTGAGAGGTTTCTACCGCGCTTGGCAGAAATTCGGACGCGTTCCCTGGAGGGAGTTATTTGAACCCACCATCCAGATGTGTATCGATGGTCACATTGTCAACTCGGCCCTGAGCAGTGCAATCAGACAATATGAACTTATGATTCGACTGGATCCTAATCTAAGGTAGGACAAATGGTTTCGTTGACTCCAATATGCTGATGCCATCCGGAGATGGCAATAGGATAAAACACTTTATGCATGGGTAAATTCTATTAGCAATTTGCCACTGAATAAATACACATAACGTAAGATTACCATAAATTATCATTTATCCGGCATTGAATGAACCACATGTTAACGTAATATCATCAAATCAAACGAGAGACAATTAAATCTATACTGTTCATGTAAATTCCTGTGTTCAAAGGAACTGTTGTTGAATATGCATAACTTTTACAATTGAGCAATATATTCGCGTAACAGTAGGCCTATTGTCAACAATTTTTATTCCGTGACATTTTCATGAATCCCAAAGTGAGTTGTTCGTGAAAGAGGACGGTTCCCTGGTGACGCAGGGTGATATTCTGGAGCGACCCAAGATGGCCGTTACCTTGGAAACCATAGCAGACGATCCGGAAGCGTTTTATAATCCAGACTCACAACTGGCCAAGGACATCGTTGCCGATATCGCGGAATATGGTAAGATGAGAAACACAATGAATACTAACTATTTTTGTTATTAATTTAACGTCTGTCGCAATACATTTACAATAGAAACCAGCTGTATCTAGCCCTTTTTGTTCAAATATAGTAGAAGATAAATGACATTTTGTCTTCGGTGATTTTTGATCTCTTATATGATTAATAGCATATTGATCCAAAAGGCTCTCTTTTCGGTTTGAAATATCTCAATTAAGAACGGAAATATATATGTTGATATCGTGGTAAAGAAGACATATCATTAGTTTTCTTTTCCTTTTTTTTCAGATGGCATCATAACCTTACGGGACCTCGAGATCTACGACGTTTACGACAAAGACCCAATCAACGTGACGCTTACAAACGGGGACTACACTGTCTTCGGCCCCACAGCCCCATCTAGCGGGGTTATCTTGGCATACCCTCTCAACATCCTCGATGGTAAGCGGTTTGGGAATAGCATAGGTTTTGATATGCTTATAAATACGTGATACGTAATTGAAAGGTTAAACTACATCAATTGGATAGTTTCGTATGGATAGGGATTTCATATCGGTTATATCAGTTATATGATACTCAAATATATGATACAAATCCATTTGTTGTTGTTTGAAAGAGATATCAGACATGATATGTTTAAAAAAGTATTGGGATGAGCGAATGGGTGATTAGCAGTTTTGATTAATATCGAAAGCTATATTTGATAGCGCTGCCAAAAAGTTACAAATAAAGCTAAAACTGACAAACGTGCGGTTTTACTTTTCGAAATCAGCCCCAAAGTGGTATATATCAATCTCGCCTCGGAGGAATAATTCATAGCCTATATACCCATCCCTTTCCATTTTTTAACAGGTTACCAATTCACACCCGATTCCATCAACTCTACTGACGAGGCGACCCTCACCTACCACCGCATTGCCGAGGCGTACAAATTCGCCTACGCCAAGCGATCGGCTCTAGGGGATGAGGAATTCGTGGACATTGCTGATGTAAGTTGAGGGTTTGAATGAATTTGAGACGGCTAGTATTCAAACAACTATGTTCTATGTATTACGCGATATGTTTATCCCAATATGAACGTTGAAAATGGTGTGGTTTAGCAAGATGATCGCATTAGCGAGATTCAAACTTTGCTTACATACAATTGTACGGAAAGTTAAAACCGTTTTAAAAACATAACGTACTGATATATTGTGTTCGATATTAGAATACATATGTCATTTTATGTTTTAAGAGAGTGAATATAATTAATTTAATGGTTCCACTCACATCCAATATACTATTCATATATAACAAGAATAGATATGCTCACAGAGCATACATCTGATTTCTTTTATTTTGATTATAAGATAATCATTTATAAGAGCTTCATTTAAGATTTAGGATTCAGTGAAATTATTGCATTATGTTTGCAAGAATAGGCCATTCAATCCAAAATTTAAAGACAAGTGATAGTTTTCTCTATTTTCCATTTTCAAAAAGGCCTTCTTGCAACGATTCTCAATATTTCTCTTTGTTGTGATGATAAACAACAGGGCTCAAATTGAGCATTATTATTGCAGCACATTTTTAGTTCTTAAAATAGCCACTACTTCGCGCGCGTCATGTCAGTGAATAATTACCTTACATGCATATTGACTAATAGCAGCTTTTGCTGGCTGTAAGCCCCACCCACTTTCTATGAATAAGTGGCAGCTACTCTATGGGTTCAGTGTGGGTGATTGACAGCTGAAGATTTTCAGTGTTTACAGAAATGTCAATAAGAACCACTCATTTTTTTACTCCATAGGATTTTGTAAACATCAAATATTCAAAAACTATGTTACATGTCATATCAAAATCTAGACAATTATAAACTATACATCGTCAATAATACTTGTGTACCATGTTAATTACGTTTAGTTGTTTTTAAGAGTAAGTTATGGTGTGCACAAAAGTTTGTTGTCTAAAATCGAACGAAAATATAATCTGATTTTTTTCGTAAACGAAAAGAAATCAGATAATAACTAGATAGATATATTCATAGAATATAAGAATCTGATTTCTTTTCTTTTGTTTACAAGAGAATTATTTCTAAAATGCTTCATTTGAGACATTACTGCAA
>LQRL01034362.1:40803-53359 GCA_001703475.1 Hydroides elegans
TGCTTTACACAGGGCGGCGAGGCTTTTGCCATAGAATCTTTCTAGGCATATCATAGATCTCTAAGGTTTTTTTTTGGAAATTTGCATTTGCGATTTGCATGAAACCTAGTGTTGAATGAACATTCGACTTACTTGTTATATATTTGGTTTACATTGAACGGAACGAGCAATATGTATAAAGCACCATTTTTATACTTTAGATCCCATTGGGTTATGTTTGACTACCCTCTCGAGTTACCATACACATTTTTTTTTGTGCCTTTACTCAACTTTATAACTATACTATTACTAAGATAATAAAAAAAAATGAATAATTTAGGCCTTTTATTATTTTGTATTTGCTGCATAAACATATTTTTATAAAAACAACTGAGAATCAACGCACTGAATATCGAAGTACATTTTATATTTTATAAAAAAAAAACATTTTGAGCTCTTTACCCAACATATTATGCATACAGTTTTGATTTTACTAAAAAAAAACAACTTTGTACGTTTTATTTTTTTTAAGTAACTTACACTGTAGAAAACATATTAAGAAATAGTGCAATAAGTTAAATCAAATTCCATATCAATGTACATATATGTTTAATTTGTGTTTATTATATAGAACATGTTATTTAGGAAATGCATATACAAATGAATGGTTTATATGCTTGGCTGCTATTTTTTTCGATGCTTTTAATAGTGCCCTAGTCAGTTTAAAGAAGACTATTTACAAAGTTACAAGAAGCACTTAACAGTAGACCGAATGCAATATTACGATGTCCTGAGAGTGAAACATATCATATGGTTAAGCATAACTTATATTAACACTTTGTACTTAACTCAGAGGCATATTATAAAATTTTATCATTTTTGCAAGCTTTGCACTTTTAGTCAGTCAGTTCGGCAAAACTTTGAATGTTCGAAAATTGATCTATTATGGTTAGTTAACAGTTTTTATTCACTCAATATTTTAGATAACCATCGCTATTTGTTTATATTTCAGTCAGCATTTAATTGTCGTATGATTTAATTGAATCGGTGAAGGGATATATAAAAAGAGGTCTCCTTAAATCGCACCTTTCGGCCGCCGTAATACACTTGGAGAGACACCCAGGTATTACATGAAATTATTGCACCCCTTTATGAATCCTATGTCAATCAAATCTTGCATTTTAAATTCTCTCTCGGTTAGTAACTAGCGGAGTCTTGAAGAGTAAGAGAAATATTGTTTAAGTATTAAGTGTCTGGATACTTGAGATTCATCAACAAGTGAGTGCACTGTATCATTTTAATTGTTTCTATATATAATTCATTAATTGGTTTTGGGATATCCGAAAATAAACTATTTAATAAATAAATTACGTTAATTCACACCAGTCAATGAAAAAAAAACTGCGATAAAATTCTTGTTTTTTGGTGTGTGGTGCTAAGATATTGTGGAATATGATTAATGATCTATAGTTCAATTTTTAATAAATAACTATAATAATGCTACAAATTAGTATGCAAAAATGTATCTTTTTGATTTAATTCATTAATATATAAGGGTCTGGCAACACGGGAAGCTCCTCATTACAAAATGTATTTTTCAAAGTATTGGTTATGCGTTATTCATCAACGCGCTTGAAAATCGTGAAGCTTGAATTTAAACGCACACTTTTACGATTTCGAGGATTTTGAATGTAATTGTTTTGTACATCAAAGTGATTTAAAAATGTTGATAAACGAGCAATGTATGTGCAATGTTGCTCGCAACGATATTTTTTAGCGAAGAAATCCCCAAAAAGTGTAATTGTTATTAAAATGTTGTTACTATGCTGTTACGGAATAACCTACGCTTGCTTAAGGAACGGTACTTAATCGACTTCGTGAAAATGTCATACTAATATATGCATGTGAAAAAAAACTTGTTTGCTTTGAAGCAAAGATTTAATTTAGTTTCTAACCTTGGGAAATAATTTGCATAACTGAAGTCCATGGTTAAGTGCTATGTGAACTGCAACAGGGTTATTCTATAAAACTTCGATGTGAAGTCTCTATCATATAATGTTTGTGTAAATTGAATGCATTTACGGATGTTTAGATTTTTTTCATAATATGAACGGACTCGAATGAACACATGCAACATTTCACAGTTACATCTTTCAAAATGCATTCGAGTGTAAATTAAGCCTTCCGAATAATTATTAGAATTGAATGCACCATGACTCATTATTTCTAACAAAAAAGAATATTTTTTTAAGGTTTAAAGTCCTTATTAACAAGACTTCTAATTGCTAAATGCTAATTTCGTCCTTGAAAACTGCAGTACCCAACTAATGATTTTTAGCATTGTGTCTAATGTGACTTGTTTTGTTATGAAACGAATTCATATGCAGCCAAAAGTGGTGAAATATTATTCAGCTAAGTGAAAACTTATATTCTTTGTTTGCCAGCAAAGAAAGCCGAAAAATCGTTGCCAACTGCTAGCACAAAGAGATACCCTTCAATGCTTCATGCCCACCTGAATGTTCACCAAAAGTTGTATATTCCCATGTTTTTGCCCTAATTTGCTCAAAACTTAGTTATTTTCTTGTAATTATTGCAGTTTATGGACCCTATTTGATACAATACAAAAAGAAAATTTAAATAGTTATTCTATTCTGTGAAAATGCCAGCAAAGAAGATATCCCAGCAGAATAGATATTTCACCAAATAAATCGCTGGGTACTCCTGTCTTAAGTTCTATGTGCTTAATTAAACTGCATTAACGGAGATTATTGACCTTCATAAAACATTTCAAACATATTTTTATGAAATACATAATTTAACTTGAAGATGCGGTAGTACAATATAAGCGATAACAGCCTATTTTTTACATCTCTTTTTATGTTGTTTTTCATAATATAAACAGTAGGTATGAACTTTCAACACACTGTTTTCTTTTCCAAATCTACAAAGTGATCTTTATTTTTTTTTTCATCTTGAATTTGAAAGACATTGTCCAAGCAAAAGCTAAAATCGGGAAAATGTTTTGCAAACTTTCATGTGATCACAGATCAATAGCAAATGCTTTAAAACAATATAAAATCAATGCAATCGTAACCAACTACTTGTGAATCTTTTCAAAGATGACTCATTCAAACACAATACTTGTTATATCATTAGCCATGGGCGGTCAGTTCGAGCGCTCGACCCTCGTGATCACCGTTGCCCTGATCATCGCCCTGGGTCTGGTTGCCATGGCATTGATCATGGAGTTGTCAGGTGACAACCAGAAGGGAGACAGCAACGAGAGCAGCGAATCGAGGGAGAGCAGCTCGGGGGAATCAGCTACTGGTTGGTTTGTTTTAACTGTGCCTATTTTTGTATTTGGTCATTAATTAATACTTTTGTATTATCACGATTATTGGTTATTTACTTTCGAGAAGAATACACCAAACGTGTGAAAATAAATATAGCAATGTAATAATGATATTCAGTGCCTTTGTTAAAAACGAAATATGTTAATCTTTAACACCCTCTCTTTAAAACAATGCTCGTCGTACGGTGTTTTACCGTCTCGACGTATGGCCCCGCGAACCTATTTCTATTTAAAATATGTTTATGTGAGTATTATAAGAAAATACATTTGTATCAGATGAAATATTTTATTTCAAAGATACCGATTCACGATCATAACATGGCCTAAACATAAGATAATTTCTCAAAGAAATTTCAAATCCTTTTTCAGATATGCCAACGAGTGCCCCTGAACCCGAGGGATTCGCGCAGGCTGAGTATGGTCAGTTCCGGTTCGCGGCAGTGGCGGACGACGCGGGGATATGCTCTAGTATCGGAACGTAAGAGATTGCTTTGAGTGAAAACCTCTTGAGGGTACATATTTCTAGTCACCATTAGGATTCATTATTTGAATGTTCTCCGGTTTCTTCTGATGTACTCTTGTATGATACAATCCCTTGCTGACTTGCATGAATAACAATTACTATTTTATCAACAAAGCACATACTCATTATTATAACAAAATGCTACAAATCTTAAATAATAATATATTTATACGCTATCATAATGATCATACACTGTTAATATTTTTCTTATTAGTGAGATCCTGGCCGTCAAAGGAGGTTCAGCCGTGGACGCTGCCATAGCAACCATTCTGTGTGTCGGCGTTGTCAACGCACATAGCTGCGGGATCGGAGGCGGGCACTTCATGACTATTTATGCCACGTGAGCATTTTGTTAAAGCTTTTCCTGTATAAACAATCTGATAATACTCATCTTAAGTATGCTTCTATCGTTAGTGTCACATTGGGTTTACACCTTGTTAAAACGTTTATTTCTTGTCGAGAATTATTCTATTAAAATACTATTGAAATCACGAAACAAGTTTTTATTCGGTAAACCACGTAACAATATTTAAAGAAATACAAAAACTGACAATATATAAATACTACACAGTTTACAATGTTAATTTTAGTCCCAACGGCGAAACCGAAAAAGTGATGAACACGGTGCTGGCGAGAGAGCGGGCGCCTGCGGCGGCCACACAGGATATGTTCGTTGACAATGGCGATGCGGCCACTTATGGTTAGATATAAGTGACTAAGAAAAAGAAAATATTTAGATATACACTTTGATATAAATTATGAAACGTCACAAAATATGGACATCAATCATGTTTAGTGTGTTCGTTAAATTATTATGCAAACTAACCACATTTTTAAAGGATATTGCTCGAAGATATTTTCGGCATATATGTAGGAAGAGGCAAACTGTTTGGGCCAAGTTAAGTATTAAGCAATAGCCTTTGGTTGATAAATTGATTGGTTGATTGATTGATTGATTTATTGATTGATTTGATTAAACAATTTGATTAATTAATTTGATTGACAGGTGGCCTTGCCATCGGTGTACCCGGAGAAGTAAAGGGACTCTACTATGAGTGGCAGCGGTTTGGTCGCGTTCCCTGGGCTGACCTCTTCGCACCAACCATTGTTCTATGCAGAGAGGGCTATGCAGTTAACTCTGCCCTTGCTGAGGCGATAAGCGGCAGGGAGACTGAAATCAGGGGAGATGCTAACCTAAGGTACAGGCTATAGAAGATTCCTTATGTTAACCTAGTCTAAATGTAAGTTTATATGCTCCTGCTTTTTACCAGGTATAACACTTTAAGGTCCACATCTTTAAACTTTTATTGTTGCATTTGATCCGTTATCTATATGTTCATCGTAAAAAAAACAAACATTTACAGACTCTGAAAATTGTGTAAAACATTTTTATTTCGAATCGTATAACTAAGGCTTACATTTATACAATTAACCTTTATCTAAATGTAATATTATTACTTGTTTTTCTCTGTCATCAATCGTCGTTGAATATTGTTCATATACACTGTATTAATATTTCTTTATTTTCATTAACAGATAAGTATTTTATTATTTTGTCAGAGAGATATTCCTGAACAACGACGGATCTTTGAAGCAAATGGGTGACCTGGTCGTAAACACTAAATTAGGGGACACCCTCGAAACCATAGCAAACGATCCGAATGCATTCTATGATCCAGCCTCTCAGCTTGCTCAAGATATCGTTGCAGACATCGAAGAATACAGTGAGTTACCCGAAAATATCCGTAACCTTACAAAACCATCTTCCGTAACACCATACGGTTTATACAATAAAACGTTGATAACTGTACCCTTGCCCTCTGGTCCAGCAATCAACGTATGGCCCCAAACATGAGGTATCACTATAAAATGGATTTCATAATGTAAAGCCGAATAAATATTTATATTGGAATTATCATTTAAATCTCTGATCAAATATTGAATCAGTTTATGCTTTACATCGCAGATGGTATCATCACCCTTGACGACCTGGATCAATACGAAGTCTACGACAAAGACCCGACAAGCATCGCCCTTGACAACGGAAACTACACCGTCTTCAACCCGGTTGCTCCATCTAGCGGGGTTATTCTGAACTTCATTCTCAAAATACTCGATGGTGAGAGAATATTGCGTACAAATGCGAAATCATAATGAATCCATCATGTGTTTTTTTTTCAAATATGATTTTGAATAGCAATGCAAACACCGTTGTCAAAGAGCATCTATCCAACACAGAATTCGGTCTTAAACAGTTTTTTACGGGAAAATATTTGGTTTCATTTTGACCTTTATACCCGTATCATATATTATTTCTGTACACATGAATTTCACAATAGCGCGCATGAAATTAATACAGAAATAAAGTTAAGATGAATGACATGTTTTAGATAAGATAATAACTTTTGTTGCTAGGATACGACTTCTCGCCAGACTCCATAGCAACCACTGACGACACCATTCTCACTTATCATCGAATCGCCGAAGCGTTCAAGTTCGCGTATGCAAAGCGATCACTCCTTGGTGATCAAGATTTCGTCGACCTCGATGAGGTAAACTTAGCTTATATCTTTAGAGCTCTTAAGTCATAAAAAACAACTCATGGTGCATCGCAGATACATTTTGATTTTCTATACATATCGTGTTACATGATCATCAATTTGTACATTATAATCACGATCTTTGCCAAAGATTAAATATCGTGACTTTTAAAACTTTATGATGCATTTCCGATTTCACTTGCCATGCTAGCCAGAGGGTTTAAGGCACCTTTAACGTCAATAAAATGTGGTTTGTCTAAAAGCTCACATACATGTGTATTTATTTGTTATCAGATCCTGGCTAACCTGACCTCTGCAGACTTTGCCGATGGCATTAGATCGCGAATCACCGATGACCAGACTCAGGACATGAACTACTATGAACCGGCTTTTCAATTGGTCGAGGACGGAGGTACAGCGCATCTCTCGATTCTGGCTGCCGATGGATCTGCGGTCTCTATGACGTCAACCATTAATACATGGTGATATTGTTTGAGTATTTCTGATATTATGGGGCTGGCTATTTTCAAAGCTTATTAAGAACGATATAAATAAATAACAACGAAATAAATAACAGTATCTATGCTAAATAACAACGATATAAAAATGCATTTATCTTTTATTTTAAGTAGGGATGCTCAGTATAATTATAATTTATTTAATTGGGGCAATATCATGATATCATCGTTTGTCCATGATACTGTTGAAATGCTATGAAAATAATATATATAGTTCAGTCCTGGGGTCATTTTTGTATACATGTAAATGCAATGTATATATCATGTACCATTTAACAAGGTTTGGCTCAAAAGTGCGTGGTAGCCGCACAGGCATAATCTTCAACAATGAAATGGACGACTTTTCGACTCCGGGTCTTGTCAACATCTACGGCGTCCCTCCTTCGGAATCCAACTTCATCGAACCCGGAAAGATGCCAATGTCTTCTATGAGTCCCTCTATTATCTTGGACAGTGAAGGAGTGGTCAGGTAGATTTTATCGTTTAAGATAAAAATACAACTTTTTATCAATATCAACATACACATTGTTCATGCAACTTATCGGATGAATTTGCATAAACGAGTTTTGCTATCATGCAATTTGCAAGCTTTACTGTACCTTTTTAATTATTTGGTTTGATAAGTTTTGCATAATTCTCTTGAACTCAAACTTGTTATGAACACCATGCTTTTTAGGACGGTAAATTTATTTATTAATCTCTGTTTTTGGGTGCCACTATTTTTCAGATTCATTGCTGGTGCATCTGGAGGAACCCGTATTATCACATCCACTGCAGATGTAAGTTTCATACATACACTATGTTAAGTTGACATATTTTTCATCATTACTCAGAATATCGTAATATCAGATATGTCAGTCATTATTTTCATATTTTCAACAACAAAAATGGGCTATATCCTGTAATGGTCCCCTTTTAATCCGTTTAGAGGGCTTAAAACACTATGATGCCCGTTGTTTCGTATATGGGAAATTAACCATAGGGGGACTGATACAGGATATAGCCCAAAAATGTTTATGCACTGCTTCCAATTGTGCACTCTTAAAATCCAATTGTCCTATATATGCACTTGTAAAAGTTAAATATATATTATTATGTCTAATTAGAACGGTTTAAAATTGTATAATATACTTATTGAGGACATTTTTAACAAAACCTAGCCAAGAGTAGCATTTGTCTTCTGATGTTCCAACATTCAGTTATTTTATTCAAAGAAAAATGTCAATCTTATTTGTATAATCCTTAAAACTAAACGCATACTTAAAAATAATGTTATTAAACCAGGTTGCAATGAAGACGCTTTTGTTTATTTTTTTTTTTAGTTCAACAGATGTGATTTCAATTTATATTAACCAAATATGATTATATCCTTTTAAAATAAAGTTTTTTTTGTCATCTCCTTACAGGTTGCGATGAAGACACTTTGGTTCGGCATGCGTGTGGATGAAGCCAACAACGCTCATCGATTCCATCACCAACTGGTGCCCAATGAAATCAGGGTCGAGGTGGGATATGACCAGGTAAGATTACAATCATATGATGGACTTCAGGTAATAATGGGGTATATACCCCATTATTACCTGAAGTCCATTGATTCCCATAGAAGTTTGTTTGCATGCTGATGCATGCTTTTTAATACGTTTACGACGGACAGATGAAAAATAAAAATATTAAGTTCGTTCGTTAATTTATAAAATGCACCCGAGATTATTTAATTTTCATCGTTCTATTGGTGAAAAAAATACAAATATTGATACGTACTCAAATCAATCATTCTCTCTATTTGAAATTCATTTTTGAAGATTTTGCAACATTGTTTACCTTGCAAATCATACATGTATATAATATTAACTTCTAAACAACAGTTGTTGTTGGTCATCGTCCAAGATACTACATCAACAACCAAAAAAAGGATTGGTTCACAGTTTATCATTAATCTTTCCATCCTCCATAGACCCTAATCGACGGCCTTGAAGCCAAGGGACACGTGTTCGACATCAGCACGGCTCCCCATTCTTACGTCCAATCCATTCACAACACGTGTGGCCACATGAGTCACATGACCAGCGATGACGGCGACGAGACTATGAACGAGATGGAACGAGACTGCATCCACGCCGCGTCGGATGGCAGGAAAGCGGGAATACCCGATGGGTATTAGCTGAGGCTACGTTTTATATAAATGAAAATTATTCAAACATTTCTTTTAAAGCCAGTATGATGAAAAAGCACAAATGTCCGATGATTATTAGCTGACGTTACGTTTTTTAATAAAAACTTTATACAATCTACTTATAAAGCCATTATGCTGAAAAAAAAAGAAAGAAAAACAGCGTGGGAGGAAAGCGGGAATACCCGATGGGTATTAGTTACGAAATATCTATGGAAATATGATGGAAGACTATTTGTAAAGCCAGTACGATATTTTTCAAAGCGGGAATACCCGATGGGTATAAGTGATGAAACATCTATGGAAATATTATGAAAGACGATTTGTAAAGCCAGTATGATATTTTTCAAAGCGGGAATATCAGATGCGATTAACTGAGGCTACATCAAAAATACTTATAAAGCTGGTATGATGAAGAAAAAAACACGAATATCCTATGGGTATGAGATGAACTTATATATGTTTTTAAATATATAGTTGTTTTATAAACCTACTTATAAAGCCAGTATAATGTAACAAGAAGAGCAGGGCGGGAGGAAGGCGGGAATACCTAATGGATATTAGCTGAGGCTATGGTTGACAAATGAAACCTTATACACATCTCTTATAAAGCCAGTATGATGTAAATGTAAAATTATAATAAGTTGTCGAATTTGCGTTTTTAAACGCAGCTTTTTTTTCCTGTTACCATATATGTATTCCGTATGCATCACCACAAGTTGCGTTTTAAAAATCACCTTGAAATTGCGTTTTCAAACGCAAATGTAATAAGTATAATGTTAATCATATCTAATTGAGTTCACTCTAAATTAGATGATTCATGGTTGTAATAGTGGGTTCCCATAGTTATGAAATCATTTATATATGTATTTTTACCCATACACTTTGTTATAAGCCAAGTTTATAGTAATTCTATTCTATCTCAAAGCTCAATTTCCTGAACATATCATTGTAGCTTATTTGTGCTATATTTGTTTTTCTCTATTTTAGATTTATACTTTTTTGTTACTTATTAGGAAATGTTTTCACATATATGTCAATACCCAATAAATCCTAGCTGACAGCTCGAAACTTTTATTTACAATCGTTCAACACAAATCCAAATGAATTTCTGATCGTTTATAAGAAATGAGAAATAATGAAGATTCAGTCCGATTTTCAAACCAGATATAGTATTATTTAAGCGTTTATACCACACATGCCCATTCCAAATCCTAGGAAAATCCTTGGAGTATATTACCAATTAATGTCCCCCAAGTATCATTTAGGAATTATAATGATTAACAGCAGTGTATTTTGTTTTAACATATTCTTAAACAGCTCTCAGTATCTGCATTCTGATAAACAAAATTATGAACATTTTATAGTTGGTACATGTACCATATGTACCAATTTTTCCCATTTTCCCCGTGGTTGCAACTGCGTATTTTTTATTGTAGGTTACGTTTTGGAATTTAACGTTACGTTAATATAAGGAAGTCAATTATTCTATTTTAATGATTTAATTGAATATATTTGATAGACAAATCAGGCAAATAACATTCATCATAAAACACAAGGACAACCCATAAATAGAATTGTATGTCATCGATATATTTAGATTCAAAATATTATATCGCAGATCTATAGTATAATATGGAATTTTGCCCATCAGCTTTTAAAACTGATTTTACTCTTGAAACGCCATAATTTTCATACATTAGCCCACGTGGCGAATTTTCATCAGCAATCATTTACCATTTTGGCGATTAGAAAATGACGTCATTTTATGGTGGCCGGAAAGGAACATTTCATTTCGTCTAATTCATATCTCGCTCTAGGAATTCAGTTTTATAGAAGGTATATTTTGTTTTATGGAGGGTACGAAATAAATCATCAAGGCACAGTGTATAGTTACTAAGCAGTAATCATTTCGAGTGCCACGACTTCAATGTGATTATATCAATTTCTAATACAGTTTAATTCTGTCAGAATACAATTTAGATTAGGAATGCATAATTCAACCATTCCAAATATTTCCTTTTTATGTATATTATGCTCTTAGTAGCCTTTCAACACATATGTACTCAAATGTTCCAGTTATGTTCAAACACTACCCGTTTCAACAAAATAACCAACAATCTAACTGAACTTGACTTAATTTGAAACTTTACATTGGTGAACAGAGTTTTAAATGATTGTCAGCGTACGGCCTTCATAGTTGATGAAGCTGTATTTCAAAATAAGATGATTTGCATATTAGCCGCATGAAACATCTATATAATATACTTATACATGTGCCCTCTCTTGGTGTGTGGGTCAAATAGTTTGAGCTCAAATGGTCGGTATATTCCAATTTAATGTATTTAATGGATAAAATTTGCCTAAATTTATACAAATAAAAAAGGTAAGTTGCTTTTTAATCTTTATCCCTCTGTTTTTTTTAAATTCATTTTCACCTAATTTATATCAAGATGATGATTTTTTCGTATATAGAATGTTGAAGAATTCAATTATTTAAGCATGTTTTTCTCAAACATTCAATGTATTTTTTTTATTAAAACAAAGTCATTTTAACATAGAGTCAACTCACATTTATGCATTAGAAATCTTAAATCTGACCGGGCGAAATAATGAAGTGACTAATGAGTGAGAAAATTCTTGCAACCAGAATTTTAGAATAACAGTTAGAGGAAACATCCAGGGTGTTTTTATGATTTTATTTTTTTTTTTTGAAGATGAGATTCACCATAAAGATTGGTATTTAGAACAACAAAAATCAAATTCCAATTTCGGACAAAAGAGTTACATATAAAAGTTCCAGTATATGTGTATCACGTACAGTAAGCGCGCTTAGTAACTTTGCCAATCCACGCTTAAATTCATTTTGTTCTCTGCTCGCACGCCCGCACACTAATATGGATGTATATAGAGGGTATAAGGCATAGCCATTCATCATTCCGCTATAATGCCCCGATCATCACCTTAAGGTATAAACACATATGAGGAAACAACGCTTGTTTCATCGTTGTTTCATCGTTGTTTCCTTTTTGACAAAGTGCTGCTTGGAAACAACGATGAAACAAGGAGGAAACAACGATGAAACAAGGAGGAAACAACGATGAAACAACTATGAAACAAGCGTTGGCATAAATGCAACGTTTTAAACTCGAAATTGCCTCAAGTTTTGAAGATTCTTTATGCATAATTGTTCATTATACATCAATCGCACCAATAAAATATAGAAATATAGCGTAAAAAAAATTTAACAATTAAACTTAACAATTGATTTGCAATTGTCTACAGACATCTTTGTGACGCAATAATCATAAACATCACGCTTCTAAACTGTAATGTCATTTTCGCGATTCAACATTTTCAGGGATCAACTGAATGCTTGTTTCATCGTTGTTTCCTCATTGTTTCATCGTTGTTTCATTTTTGCGTAACGCCAAAAAGTGGTTGTTTCCAAAAGGAAACAAGCGTTGTTTCCTC
>LQRL01034369.1:0-17040 GCA_001703475.1 Hydroides elegans
GTTCCTAAAAGAAATCTGCGATCCTCCAAATTACCGGCTGTGAGTTTTGTTGTTCCAAGAGTGAACCAAAAAACAGTTGGAAGTCGGGCCTTTAGTACAGTGGGACCCGAAATATGGAACGATATACCACCGTCAATTCGCACTATTGAGTCGATTAATGTGTTTAAGTCAAAGCTGAAAACATACTATTTTAGTGCTTTTTAATGTTATTTTAATCGTACAGCGCTTTTATGATGTATCAAAGGCGCTTTATAAAAAAAAACAATTATTGTATTGTATTGGAACAGTTTCGGAACAATTTCGGAACAATGAAAATTGGTATTGTTTGAATTTCAAAACTGTTTTTTTTTTCAGAGCTTTCCAAATTGTTAAATGTATCTCCTAATTCCCAGGTTTGTTGATATGTTACCATCATTTTAGGTATTTCGAGAAACCCAAAAGCCTAATCCCCTCAAAACAAAAAAAGATTGCAATCCAATAAATTTGAAGTGTACTTATTTACAAAACTTGTCGAGAGTGGACAACATCGACAAGTTGTATTCAAACTATAAAATAGTTTTATAAATTAGACCTGGTCGTTAATACTCATTGACACCACTAAAATGGCATGTTATGCACGGGATAAAACTGAGACCTAATGCATTCAATATACGAGCGCCAATGGCGCGATCATTTGTTAACGATAAAATTTACATCAAATAATTCAACAAACTGGACCTGAAAAAAAACTGGAACTTTAGGTTTTAGAGATTCTCTGTGTTATTTTTATGTAAATTTCTAATTCCAGATTTAAGGATTAAATTTTTAATTTCCAGGTATGTCCATGTCTGGAATAAGCAATCGTTAAATTCAAGGACTTTCTCAGTTGTTCCCACCAAAAAAAATCCTATTTCTAGTATATGTATATGACATTCCTTATATGCACTTTGTTGTTCCGAACTGGCCCGGCCCGAAGAAATTGTCTGGCCCGGCCCGGAACACACCCCTAGTCTTGAGAAGCAACTCTGAACCTGGAGTAACCGGTTAAGAATAAGAGTTCATGTAACCTAATCTTAACGGACCACTGTGAATAAAATAGAAAAGCAGCCTTGAAACAAAATATTGTTTGAAAGAAGTTGATACACCGAAAACAGTTGTCATAACTCCAACCGGTTAGAATTTTTTTCTTGAAACTTAACAGGGTGAATAAAATGGGCGATAATAACAAAACCTATTGAATAAGGCACAACACTCTCATGATCATAGCTTAAGTTGCACATAATGCAAATAAATATATATCTTAGGTTTGAATATAATGAAACATTAATTACTTTGTATTTATCCTTTTTATTTAACAAAGAAACAAGACCCAAGCTTAAATATTTTTCATGCGTTTTCATTGGTCTATATTGAACCAATAGGGGGACCAGTGTCAAAACTTATAGATTTCGGGATAGACTATGAAGAATCTATAAATCATATTTTCGGACAAAATATCACCTTTTTTGTTTTTGGACGCGTCTGAATGTGTTATCGTTATATACATTGAAATGACTTGTATATTTATTTCCAAATTTACCATTTAAATATCGCATCGAGTTATGTATGTTAAATTCATACTGTATTTATTGGAGAATGGGTCACAAAAAATAACAGTATATAAATTTGATAAATCGAAATTTCGGACAATTAAATGTTGGATCTGATAACAAAAGCATGCCTAACCATATGTAATTTACATCTTAATTTCCTAGAGGGATTTTAGTTGAATTTTCAATCGTTTAAATCCCTTTAAAGTCTTAAAAACTCTATGTTATCTATAGACCTCCTCCAAGTTCAAAAACTAATCTCACAGAAAAACTGTTTTAGATGAATTTATTGATGACTTTTTTTAACATTTGCTTCAACACATAAAAAGTCATAATTACTGAAGACTTTGACAAGCACATCGATGAGGCGACGAAAAATTAGACTCTATATCCCTCTTTAAAAAGGTGTTAGAGCAACATATACAGTGTCCTATGCATTAAAAAGACCATACCCTTGGCCCACTAATAACTTTAAAAATAGGTCCTAAGCATAAGTGACCATTTCGTTTTAGATTTCGTTTTAATAAAAAAGCCTGAAAGACATACATACTTAAATTTTAGGGAACGAAAAAAAATATTTCATCGCTGAAAAGGGTATATCTATATACTCATAATCCTCATGATGCTTGTAAAATCAGAATTAGACCAATTCGCAAGTGGAATAGTAAATTATCAAGGAACTAATCAACAAAGAAGTTTAAAACGCAAGAAAAATTAACATTGCTACCAAAAACACAAGGATAAATATGTTTCTTAGTGTCAACATAATAGCAATGTTTGTAATGAAGCTAACTCACATTTTTTTCCCTAAAGTATCATTGATACCAGTGCAGATAAATAAAAATTATTTGCTGTCGCAAAGGATATTTGAACTGCCAATAAAGTACAATGCTGCCCGAGGATACCCAAAATTTGAACGAGCGATTTGCAGATTAATTTTTTGGATAAAATTGTCAAAATCTAATCAAATGTATTAAATAATCAGGAAATCATCACAGACAAGGTTGGAAATGGAACAATATTTAACGATCACCCATCTGTCTTCTTTTTAGCCAACAATAGTGGACGAAATATGCAAAACAGTCCAATCAATGTTAAACGCTATATATGGTCTTTTGCTTAAGTGAAATAGCCTCCAACTAAGCCTTATCAGAGAGTTTGTGCAGGTTGAAAAAATCTTTCAGCTAATAGCCATTGACCCAAATATGACCAATCGCATTGCTTGTTACTTGATTGTTTACATGAAATTTACGACAGTCTAGCCTGTTTTTGACATTCTGCACAGCCTCTCTATTGTAAATATGTCCTTGCGATCAGCGCATATTCCATAGAGCCCAAGATTTCACTGATGACAACTGATGAAACTCCTTCTCACAAGGAAGACTCTTCACATTGACAGTGATGAGAACATTTTTTTTTGTGAACAATCTAACATTTCTCTCTAAAGTCATTGGGAAAACTGTGTAAACGCCTTAAAACATATATCGAAACAACTAACTTTTTCTATTTATGCAAACGGCAGTTTATCTCAATGGTCTACTTATGCAAACCAGGTCTAGGCATAATCTCAGGTCAACCATTCAATAAGGTTAGCGCAAAGTAAAACAAAAAGTTGGTTTTAGAGGATTTCTTAAAAACAATGGACCAGATATGTGGAATACTTTTCATCTTTTAATCCATCTAAAATTTATCTAGTTAATTGATGTTTATCAGGTTTTCTAAGTATTAGCTGTACTAATGTCTAGTTGATCAACATTGTCAGCTTCTATTATCATAATCAGATTGTAAAGCCTTTTGATAAAACCTCGAATAGGGTATCTATAAATAAACATTATTATACCATTTTCATCATTACATTGCTTAAAATAAGATATAAATATCGAATAAAGTTTCCAAGATTCATACTAAACATATATAACTTCATATATGTCTTATATTCGAACTAAAGCATGGATAATGTGCATAAAAACCGGTCGCGCCTAAGAAAGTTAAATGATAGTACCATAACCATAGCAATATCTCGGTTTTCAACACAGCTTTTGGCCAACTCAATTATCTTCACATTCAAGCCAGATATTACATTGGTCTGTCGCGTTAGTTAAATACAGTAGTTTTTCTGTTATATGTTTAATAAATAAATTATGGTATATCTTTCTTATTTAATTGCAACAATGGTTGAAATCGATTTATAAACATCGTGTCAGTCATAGCATCTCACTAAACCATGTACAATTTCATGCAAAATCACTCATCTAATGTAAATACTATTGTTAGAATCACATTAGCAGCCACAGCAACACCAATTTAACAATGTCTGTTTTGATTTGTAAGAACAACAATTTTTGTGTCTTACCAAAATCGTTATAGGTGTAAGTCATTATTCGATTTTTTTTCCAGTAGAGTTTTAGTCATATATAATGCAATGGCATTACATTTGTTTGACTAAACCCGGATTTAATACAAAACGGTAAACAGAATGTCTTTATGCTTTGATCATATTCCGTTCAATGACTTTTCATAAAATAAATATTTGAATGGTGCTACATCGCTTTCATCAACAGGAAATTAACATTTTATCCATGTGAAATTATTTTACCAAGCTTCTTATTTGCATTGCATTCAGCATGCATTTTTTGGGCTGTATATGCATGAAATCATATGAGATATTCAAATTTTCAATTTTTACTTTGAAATGGTTTCCACATTGCATTTTCCTTGAAATCTAATTATTTGTTTTTGAAGAAACCCATTCCATCTCATTTTATTTTCAAACCATGGCTGTATATTTTGTGTCTTGTTGAACACACATCACACTTCTACCACGGCAGTTACTTTTGCCTCTTTTGCGGCCACTTAGTTAATCCTCATTATGTACTCATAAATTGTATACAATGCACGTTGCATTGCCATCGGCCAGGAAGGGGTAGGAAATTTGTCATAAGAGCCAATGTATTAAATGTAAAATAAAAATTAATTTTGAATAGTGATGCCTGCGATAGAAATTCCCAATTTTTTCTCTATAGCTTAACCACCTTATGAATTTGAATATATCAAAATTTAATCCGGGCATGTTTTATGACTTTTGAAGGAAATGCATTTGAAAATGCTATAAAAATGCATATTTTGAATAGCACATAACGCGCATAATGATGGTAAACGGCTCCCCAATAAATGCTAGATGCTTGTTTTGTATAAAAAAATGTACATTAATATGAATATATTTATTGATTCTATCTTTTATTTTCCTAAATAAGTGAAATATACGTATAGTTATTTTCTTCCTATTTAAAGAAAATATTTTAAAGAACAGCTATAATTTACCAAATGATAATTTATGATATAGGTATCATGCTTAAAAAACATTCATATATCCAAATCTTAAAAGTGCTTTTGGTTGTTTTTTAACTAAGACCCAAGTGTCCTAGGTTCCAACGGATCAAAGCTAAAAGACTGAACAAAGGCATTTGATATGATGGGTTCAAAGTCGATAGTTAAGTCTCTAGACGGATTAGTGAATAAAAATAACTGGATTGATCCGATTGTATGCCTCTATAGCTTTTGTATTTTTGAGTCGGATAACAAAACCGCCTTTTATATCTTCAAATTAAAATAGGAAAAACGACGTTTTAAGGAAAATCAAAATAAAGTTATTAAAACGCATGAAAATATGAAATCAATTATGAAGTTATTATGTAAATTGCACGGTTACTTACATTTAAATATATCAATCATTCATCATTTTAATAACACGATACATATTAAATAAAGACATAATTTGAACACATGATTTATACAATAATTTGCCGTTTATTAATGCTTTTATATAGAAATCAATGCTAAAACTGTGCTTTTGTCATCAAATATTGGGAGACCAATAATTTTCAAAGAGATATTCCAGAAAAACTAGAAAACATACCTATATAAGACTTGTCTTAAAATAATACAGATAGAATAAAATATAACTCAGGTGATTTTCAAGAAATTCTATCGTAGGCATCACCTTCTATTTTCAGCTTAAACAATATATTTTGTCTAAAATTTGTTGCAATTCGCCAGTTTATGCTTGCTATATGCAGCTGGGGCTGTTTACATAGGGATCATTTATCATGCACTCCTAGGATACGTTGAGGTTTGCAAATAATTAAAAACAACTAAGTGGCCACTGATTAACTGCCGTGCTACGACAATTTGTTATGTGAAACTATGAATTTGCATTGTCTCTTGGAGAATCGGCAAATGCGCATTAATGTAATTTTACTTTAACATTATTGATAATCCATGTTCTTCAAAAACGAGACATCCTATGAAAAACGTAATGCAGTGATCATAGTATATAATAAAGAGTTTTATTTTACATTGTTTTGCGAATTGAGTCGAAAAAATGCAAAAAACATCCATATCTCTATGTGTCATATTTATTGCCTCACACTGTTATAAATGAAAATTATAGAATACTATATATTTACATAATCTAATTATTAATCAAATAATTAATCAAACTAATTTTTCATTTATCATCGAGATGGAGGCGGTTAGTGAAATATTATGAAAGCCAATTAAAGAATAAATCAAATATCATTCCAAAGGGAAAGTTTTAAGTTGATAAAAGTTAAATAGTTATGATAAAAATGCACGTTTATGCAGCTTAATTCAGCAGATTACCAGCCTATGTAAATAAAGACTAAAATCAGAAAGGGATCGCGATGAGCAGGGGAATAGTAATCTAGATAAAACGCTACTAAATGAACCGCTCTTATCAGCCATGATAAAAGTAGGAACGACAGGTATATGTTTGGCAAAGCGTATTGTCCTCCAAAGCCAACTACAATGAAATTAATCGAACACTAAGTAATATCACCCATTTTTATTTTTTCATTCACCTTAGCAAAATAAAATAAAAATGAGCATATACTGGCAACAACCTAAAAGCTTACTTTTATAAGATCAATCCGTATATCGGAGAGGTTACTAACAAGTAAAATATTGCGCAAAGTGTGGCATAGATTCATATAAGTATCAGAACTTAAGCAAACACGATCCCTTTTTCTTGAAACGGTATAACAATCAGTTAATAAAGTGCGAAATAGAAAATGCCATAACAATGATAATAACTTAGAAACGTCGACGTCCTTTAAACGACCGCTATTTCTCATGAAAATGTTGAACTCTAAAATTAATATACCATTATATCAATGATAAAAACAGCATCATTATCGTTTTTTAGATAAAATACAGTAATTACACACGTATAACTTCATTCTTGCAAAGTTGAAAAGTGTCGGATAATTCATACAAAATAAGATTACATTTTTATATTGCTTGAAATTTACCAAACGTTTTGATCATTATCCTTACACATATTTATCAAAAGGGTTTAAAATTTGACTAATCAATAACTGAAAAATATTCTCGAGTTTGTAGTATAACTATAACCATGTGGATTATCATCACATTCATGCTAAAATTAACTATTCAAATTGCCGCTGCCACTATCAAAAACAGTATATATCATAAAATAATGAACGAGCGAGCCATGTTAGAAATAATGAAAGAAACCTATGCTCGAAATGCGATGGAATGTGCAGCACATCTCACCATAACAGACGGATGTCGACGCGCACAATGGCGGACTTCTGGTTGCGAGCTTCTTTCGGATACTGAACTCGGAGAACAGATTGAGCTGTGTCATGAAGAAGAGACAATCTACATGTGTATGTTTTTATCCTAAAAATGGATTTATTTTTATTTAAATACACTTTATACACAATCACTATTGTAGTATAGTTTGCTTATTTCGTAAAACCAATTAATTGTGGTAATCATGCAGGACGTAAACAAAATTATTTGAACTTGTAATATCATTTTTCACTGCCTATTTATCTAGTTAGTTATCCAGATAGAATACCATATTAAACTAAGTTTTAAAAAAATGCTGACAAATTCTCAAAAAAAATCTGCTATATACTATAAAAAGTTGACTTGCCAAACTGAATAAAACATCGTAATATAAAGCCAGGAATCTGTTACAGATCGGCAATAAGTATAGTATCTAACTATTCATTTTGCTTTCAGACCAGCCTTCATGTGAAGTCAGTTCATGTGGAAACGGCGGTACCTGCATTGCGAATGCTACAGGTACCCGATGCAAATGTCCTGATGGATACGGAGGGCCATCCTGTCAAACGGGTACTGTTCAACTATATATTACTAACAAAATATTTGTTTATTTAAGATTGGCATATCAAATATTGATAGTTTTCAGGACTTTTGCATAGTTTAAGGCGTTTTATGTATTTTGCTTATTTGAACGCGTCAACTGGATGATGTAGTAGCATTCTGTATTCTTAAATCAAGGGTTTGTGTTGAAAATTTAAATTATTTTTCTTTCCGGAGAATGCGATGCAACTTTCAACAATTACTGCTTTAAAGTGTATCAGGATTATTATGATTGGTATGAGGCCATTGAAATATGTGCAAATAACGGTGGAAGATTGCCTGAAGTATGCAGTGCTGAAAAATACAACTTTCTGCTCGAGCTGCTGAATGATTATAGTAACTGTTTTGTATATACTACTTACATTACGTTCGGATCACTATTTATTTATTTCTATTGCAAATAGTCGATTATTTTGCCTATGAATTACAGATTTCAGTGACATGAATTGATAGCGTTCTCATTTCATATAGTTATAACAAAAATGATATTGAAGACGAATGTTTAATTTATCTTTTTATTAGCTGCAACCATGCTTTTAAATTGATTTTCCTGAACAAAAGCTTGATTTTTGCCATAGGTACACACAATATTTGTACATTCTAAACACCTTTTTATTGTTTTATTACCAGATTATCGAGGTGCTTGGCTCGGAGCCAGTGACGAGGCATTTGAAACGCAGTGGGAGTGGATGACGGGAAGTTGTGAATTTTCGTCCTTTGAACATTGGGCTCCTGGCAGCCCTTACAACGATGCATCGGAGAACTGCCTGACCGTGTTTTTTGGGTGATTGGAAACAAATTCGTTGTGACCATAATTACCCTCTTATTTGTGAATTCAATTGATAAAATTAAAGTCACTATATTTGTCAAGAATAAAATAAGCATTGGTATGATTTTATCAAATATGCATATTAAAAAGACATGAAACGAATACATTCAAAATATATCGAAAATGCTATCATCAATGCAAGAGTAAATAAAAACGATTGCATGATATTTTATGGCACAATATAATTGACGATATGTGTTTTTGTAACATCATCTTGCTAATTTATAGAAATAAAGATGTATTCAGACTAAACAAGTGTTTAATATGCATTGTATGACATCCAACTATCAACAAATAAAAACATATAATATAACAAGTTCTGTGTTTTTATAAAAGAATGCGTAATATGTAATGATGAATGTTAAAGATTTTTTTTAAATCCATCTTTTAAAAGGATCTTTTGAATAAATGATATTCTTGCATCTGCAAATAAAATAGAAAAATTTGCTTTCCTAATAATGACCAAATCAATATGAAATATTTCAGCATTTTGCAAAGCCAATTGAAGCCCTAACACTACAGGTTTTTTCAAATACAACAGAATACAACACGCTCAGACCACAAAATATATTCATGAATTCTTTTTGTTTCAGTGTCCGGATATTCCCTTATTTGTATTTCTCTATAGCCAGTCCCCTTTCTTGCTTGAATTCGTATGCAATAAGCCATATAATTACAATAATTAAAATGTAAACATATATCAATATACTCATAACATCCTGCTTCTCACATTTAATAAGCATTTAAAAAATCACGTAATAAATATTTTTAACCTCACTATACCATCTACTAATAACTGAACATTATTTAATGTATATCAGGCATGACATGTCACAAGTCAAGTAAAATTTGTCCAAAATACTTGATTTAGAACACATTATATAATATAATATTATGTTTAGTATGATATATCATGTTTAATATAATAATGTTTCGGAACTACACTCATCTAAAAAACCCCAATTAAAACAAAACATATCGCACTTAAACACATTCATAGATTCTTTCAGTCAACTTGCTTTGGATAATACAGTTTCATGATTCATTGAAATTGGTTATACAGTTTAAAATGATTGTTTTCAGGAATATTCACCCAAACTTCAGGTTAAATTTCAAGTATGTGACTATATTTATTGCATGTTGTGTTGAAAATTAGTATAGGCAATTTTTGTTCATCATGATGCTATATTCAACTTCTTATTTTAAAAAGTGTCGGTTTTATTGTTGAATCTAAGCAGGGGTACCCAACGAAAGATTTTTAGAAGTGTGTCTAATACCACTTATTTTGTTATGAAACGAATTCGTTTGCAGCTTAAAATGGTGAAATATTATTCCTTTAAGTGAAAACTTAATTCCTTGTCTGCCATCCAGGAAAGGCCAAAAATCGTTACCAGTAAAACGCTGCCAGCAAAAATAGATACCCTTCATTGCTTCGTGCCCATCTGAAAGGTCAACAAAATTAGTTTATACCCATGTTTTATCCCTAATTTGTTCAAACTTAGTTATTTTCATGTAATAATTACATGTTATGGACCTTATTTCTTGATATACAACAAAACAAGAAATTTTAATATTTATCTTATTCTGTGATAATGCCAGCAAGGAAGATATCCCAGCCGAATATATGTTTTACCGAATAAATCGCTGGATACTCTTGTCTAAGTATAAACTCATTCACTTTTATGCCATTTTTGAGCAAAGCTCTCAGTGTTTCTTTCAATATTTTACCGTTTCGTGTAATTGCTTACATTACTTCTGAACAAAAAGAAACGCACCCATTTTCAGTAAAAAAAAAAATCATTTCGTCTAAAGTCATGTATAAGTATGTCTGGAGATTGGATCGTAACCGATGTAAACACTTGCTAAAAATGTAAAAACCTGCATGTTCTACTGCTTATTTAATGTCGGATGGATGTATGGAATAGGTGATATTAAAAAGTTATTTGCTTCTTAATATCTTAAATTGATTATTTAGCATGGAATCGGATAAATTCCCGGAAAAGGGACTCGTACCCAATGAAGATTGAAAACATTTGCCACGGTATCTGCTACGAGTCGCTCTAAATAGCTCATGTGGGTTACTCTCCACTTGTCGGTCGCAGACATACGTGAAGGGCTTAAACCTGGGATGAATATAGACACATACAACCTTAAACGAGGAACACTCACTGTGACTCAGTCTACTTGTAACACCCAGAGCACTCTTCAAAATTCGGCCAAAATTGCCAAAAATCGATATTTTTGGCAATTTTGGCCAAAATTGCGAGCGTAAGGTGGCCGAATTCGGTCGCAACTATCAAAAGGCGTATTTACACACCATGACCTTCATTTGAGCATGTACAAGAGAGTTATGTGTATTTCAACCTATGTACAAATGATACACATTTTTTAAATCCAGTTTTTGAATCAAATCGTTTGAAATACGATGTTAATTTTTTAACATATACAAGTATCACCATGCATCTATATTTCATATCAATTTGATAACCACGGCAATAAAATAATTAATATGAGAGATATTAAGCTTTAGATTTGTCTAATTTTAATTATACATAGCGTCTCATTTACACATAGGCTCCCTTGTACGATCTTATTAGGCCCCAACCCAAAAGGTTGGGGGCCTATAGGTTTGGGGTGTCCGTCCGTCTGTCTGTCTGTCCGTCATACTTTTTTGTACGGGCTAGAACTTTTGAACGGACGGCCATAGAGACTTCTTATAGGCTCAAATGAAAGGCCTTGGTCCGTAGATGTGCCTTTTGACGATTTCGGTCAAAAACACCCGACGGGAAGTTGCCAAAATATCCAAATATAGTGGTTTTTCAAGACTTGAGCTTGTACGGGCTAGAACGTTTGAACGGAAGGTCATAGAGACTTGGTTATAGGCTCAAATGAAAGGGCTTAGTCCGTAGATGTGCCTTCCCGACCGGAAGTTGTCAAATTGGCCAAACTATACAAAAATAGCGTTTTTTTTTAAAGACTTGAGCTTGTACGGGCTAGAACTTTTGAACGGAAGGTCATAGAGACTTGGTTATAGGCTCAAATAAAAGGGTTTGTGTCGTAGATGTGCCTTTTGATGATTTCGGTCAAAAACACCCGACCGGAAGTTGTAAAATTGGCCGAAATAGCCCAAAAAAATAGCGGTTTTCCAAGACTTGAGCTAGATCTTTTGAACGTAAGGTCATAGAGGCTTGGTTATAGGCTCAAATAAAAGGGATTGGTCCGTAGATGTGCCATTTCGGTCAAAAACACCCGATCGGAAGTTGTAAAATTAGCCAAAATAGCCAAAAATAGCGTTTTTTTTTCAAGACTTGTACGGGATAGAACTTTTGAACGGAATGTCATAGAGACTTCTGAAATACTCGAAAACGACTTTGGGGGCGTTGGGGCCTGTTCGTGTTCACTGAATACTTGTATTTGTTGGAGCCTCTATGTCAGTGGTAGATCACTAGGACATGTAAGCTTGGGGTCGCTGGTTCGTTCCCCATTAGGATTTCTTAAAATTTTTCGGTTGTCACACAGCGGGCCTTATACTTCATATTCCAAACATATATATAATGTACCCCCCCCCCCATTCAGACAAAGAAAAAAAAAATAACCAAGTTATTATTTTGCATTTTTTTGTAATGAATATTCTCTATAGATACCTTTGAGTCTCTTATCAATGAAATCTTTGCTGCATGCACCGTTAACAAATACATTAAGAAAAAAATGAATATATCTCCTACTCATTTTCACTCATACAATTTACAGGCATGTACATGTT
The DNA here is from genome assembly GCA_001703475.1 of Hydroides elegans. NCBI lineage: Eukaryota > Metazoa > Annelida > Polychaeta > Sabellida > Serpulidae > Hydroides > Hydroides elegans. The sequence continues at coordinate 12,377 of LQRL01034369.1, forward strand.
TTATTGATCGCGTGAACCATGATAAGAGATGACGAAAGAGGACTGTGATTTTGAAGGTAGGACTTTGTTTATCTTAAATGAATCATAGCATCTTTGTAATACATGTGCATGAAAACTGCTGAATCCTTATGCTCAAACATTGAGAAACTATAAGTGATGCGTCATTGATTTAACTCCATAAAAAAGTAATCGAAAAAGAAAAAATATTTTGCAATCAAACAAAAAAAAATCAGATTTGAAGAATAAATCAATCATCTGATATCAAGATAACACCATTTCAGAGCCACCCAGTACGGGGCGTTCACAGGCATGGACAGAAAGTGATTCCGGGGGACTGACGGTCAGACAAAGTAGAGATCAAGGTCTGGATCTTCTAGACCTAGTGACGTCACATCGCGACTTAGATGGCGAAAGTGAAGGAGACCATGATGATCCGATTTTCCGCAGCATTCAGGATCAGATCTCACGCGGTACAACTTCATTTTAGTGCTTCATTGTCTGCGTTGTTTAATATCATTTTCTGGTTATCTTTTTGACTATTAATGTCTTCGATATAATACACTGTATTCCAAATAAAGAACTAGTTGAATATAACTTTAGTCTTTCCTCTATTTCCCCAAACAGAAAAAGATGGAGGAAGCACGATTAGATTAAAGAACATGATAGCGTTTAAGTGACAGTGAACGAAGGAAAGGGACGGGGTGGGAGAGGAGAAAAGGGGCTTGAATAGAGAGAAAAAAGTACACAATGGCCAAAAGTAATGAATAAACCAGTGCTTAATGTAGAATGGGATCCAAGTTTAATGTCCGTTCATGTATTTCTTTTATCAGATAATAGTTTTCGCGGATCCACATCAACCCTTGTGAGTGAGGCGGGGAAAGAGGACGGAATCGTGAAGTATTCAGAAAGCTTCACTCATGTTCCTTATGGATTCCAGCCACGAAAAGCTTACTACCACCCAAACGGCTGTACCGACATTATGGGAGGTATAATGCTTATTATAAGTGCAACATTGGCATATGTGATAAAAACACTTTTGGTCATATAAAAAAATGATATTGACCATTTATAAAATATTACGTTTCTTAGTGCATTCCTATTTCTAGATGTTAAATTGCCAGTATATATATATATTTTTTTTAAATATACAGTCTATAACTTATTCATAAATACTTGACTATGCGACAAACCATTTAAATTCCTTTTGATTTCGTTTGAGTATGAATACACATTGTATTGTATACATCATATGTATTCAGATATTCTATGTAGAACTTATATATATAAACACGGTAATTATGGTTCACAGTGTCGTACAATGGGCGAATGCGGCAGTTTATTATTCTGGATTCTAAGGGAGTCACTCTGTGGAATAAAGACGCTCTCACTGAGAAAGGTTTGTTATGATATCCATTCAATATGGGAATGGAATCTTGGTCAGTGGTGGCAGAGAAAAAGTAAAACAACTGCACCTTACTAAAGGCTTTCAAGTAAAAAAAGTTATTTCAAGATGTTATATATTTTCATGGCCAAAGTTTGCGTCAATGGTTTACCTGTATATGGATTAGAATTTATTCCAAACTTTGGTGGTCTGATAAGAAATCATCCGTTTTACATGTCCTCCAGTTGACTTAATCAAGTCGTGTTTGGTCCTAAGAATTATAATTTTGATTGATTTACACAGACGCCACAGAGCATCCTCTTCAGTATCCACGCTACGAGTACCGACTCATCACGAACATCGTGTACGCGAGGAAATACAACGTGTACTTTGCACTTGGCAAGGATTTCGCCTTGAAGGTAAACCTAGTGTCCAATGTATCAAAAAATGCATGACCGAAAAACACTATTTACCCATATGACGGGTGTGATTGGAAGATCAAAAATTAAGTTGATGCGTGGAAATCAAATGTAATTTTTTTTTAAAATTCAATATAATGTAACGTGACATTTTCAAAACAATTAAAAAAAATAATAAGCCGTTTTTTACTTATTCTAAATGTTATATTATTTTTGTAAAATGTATTTGGAAACTCAAATGATTTTACTGTTCTTATACGATCATAATATGACCTGAAGTCTATTCCACCTTCCACTTGTCTCCAGGTCTTAAACCGCGAGTTCCAAGAGATCTGCCATGTGCGCTCCGACCTGCAGTCCATCTTGTTTATGATTTTCAACCCGGTGCGGGACGAGTTGATCACGGGAGGCGTGGCAGGGGCAAAGATCTGGTCGTACAAGCAGGCGGCTGACGACATGTGGACCGAGATCAAACACATGGCTAATTACAAACTCGTGCTCAAGTGAGAAGTTTTGAGAATATTTTGATTGACTTATTTTATTTTAAACATGATTCCATAAAAATACGATTTTATGTCTTGGCATCCGATTAAGTGCGTTTCATGTGCTTTAAAATATTGGTTTATGGGAGCATTTCTTACATTGTCATCGGCTCAAGTATGGTGCAAGTATGGTGGTTGTTTTCTACCAAAATGAAACATATCCGTCCAGCAGCAACCTTAAAAGTCAGACTTATACTCTTTTTGCAGACAAGAGTTGAAGAACGTGGGCGGCGCGTGGGTAAAGCGCGTTGACCTTGACCTTAAACAGCAACAACTCTACTGCTGCTCAGACATGGATCTCTACGCCTACGATATGGAGGGGAAGCTCATTTTCAAGTTCGAACGGTTAGTGGATCCTTTCATATTGTTATTTCAAGTTTATATTTAAAATTCAGAAATCATAAGTTTAAACTCCCAGTGCTAAGTAGCAACTCATTTTTACCCGGAGATGACATGGTTAATGCTCATATAAATTACATTCGTATTTTGATTCTTTTCGACAGAGCCCACTCGATGTCCATCACCGGTTGCGTCTACTCTGCACCCGCTAAACAGTTTCTCACGGTTTCAGCTGATTCAGAAAGTAAGAGTTTTTCTTTTACATTAACATTTAGGTCTATGGAAAAATATATTTTTGTGGTTCTTGCAATCTTTTATGACTTGTATGATTTAAACTTTGCAAATATTTAGCAACAATTATCACTTTTTAAGTTTTTATTAAAATTGATTTGTATAGGAATATATTCGGTTTTATATCCGGAGGTATAAAACACCTAGGACAGTATTCTAATCTCCATTTGTATCGTACAATTCACAGTGAAAGTATGGAGCCCGACGGGCGGCCTGGTGCATACATTTCGCGGGCACGCACGCGCCATTAGCAACGTGTTGCTGCACCCTGACAACGGCATGCTCGTGCTCACGGCGTCGCTCGATGGCTCCGTGCGCCTCTGGTCCCTCGACACCATGGAGTGCCTTTACAGGTAAGTTGTTATGAAGTTATGATTGTGATGTCAGCAAATGTTGATCCAAATAGCTCGCTTGGAGTTATGCTCTCATCATTTGCACACCCATCACCAAAAAGAAAACTTTACAGTATTCTAATATGGTATAACCTTTCCTTCCCTTGAATTTCCACAATGAACTGTTTAAACATATTTAAGAAAAACAATGAATTTAGAAAATATATTCCAGTGTAAAACTTACTGACATTGATAATTGTACGATTCATTTTTCACTTCGAAATCAATTAATCTGTTATTTCATCTGTTCCTTCATTCAAGTATGGAAATAATAAAATGAAATTTAATACCTTGTCTTACCTAAACACTTGTGATTTGAAATAGCCTGGTGGTCTCAACTGACGGTGTTCTATGGATGGGCACCACGGACGACGGGCTGCTCTACCTCTCCACCATGCGCGCCATCACGCTCTGGTCCTTCAATAATACGCATGCGCTGTGGGCTCTTGCCAGGAACCAGCTGCTGCAGCTGCAGTTGGTGCCGGGAGAGGGAAAGTCCACGAGGGTGCTGGCTGTGGGGGAAGACAGCAGGTTAGCGTTAGGGTTTTGGATTGGGGATGGGGCTATGATCGAAAGTCATAGATAACATAAAAGTAAACCCTAGGACCGAAACTAAAACATTTGGTAGTTCACGAAAATGATATATTCATGCATTTTTAAGGCAATGCATTTCTTTACAAATCATAGCTTTGATTTCACGCTTGTAGTCCTTCGTTGATTACTAAAGCACGCATAAAGTCAATTCCCGCATTTCGACCATAAAGCATGGAACGTGAATAAGATTTTTATGGCCCGCCTGACTATAGTCAGAGGGCCATATAGGTTTTGCCCTGTCCGTGCGTGCATTTTCTGTTTTCATCGGAAATGGTATCTATGGGTATCAAAACGACTTTTGGTATAATTGAAAGTTCTGAGTTCGAGGTGGTGTCCGTCCGTCCGTCCGTCCGTCCGGCGTCCGTCCGTCCGTCCGTCCGGCGTCCGTCCGTCCGTCCGTCCGGCGTCCGTCCGTCCGTCCGTCCGACGTACGCAAAATGTTGTGTAATGAACTTGTCCTAGGGTTTTCAACCAATCGACCTGAAACCTTTTGGAATTGATTATATATATATTGAAGATGTGCACCTCCCCTTTTGACCGACCTGGCTCTTCCGGTTCGGCCCCCGGGGGGTCATAGAATATGGCCCCACACAGCATTTTTATTGTTTTTTCTTAGTTTTGTGCAATGATCTTGTCCTAGGGGGTTCAACCGATCAACGTAAAACCTTTTGGAATAGATTACATGTATATTGAAGATGTATCCCTC
>LQRL01034375.1:7004-23775 GCA_001703475.1 Hydroides elegans
TAATAAATTAGGGTTTTAGTTGTTGTGTGGCGCATTTATAAAATACAATTCACATTGTTATGTTTATCATTCGAATAAGCTGTGTTTTAAATCATATATATATTTATTCATTTTTCGATTAACGAAGCAGAGATTTTATATATTCATTGATCGAAAATTGACAGCTATGTTATATACATGTCGCGCCCGTCCCTATCTATAGGGGCACCCTTATACACATTGCAACAAAAGAAACGCGCCAGAACATATCCGGGGTGCATTTTGATATACTAGATTAAGAATCAGCGGACTTCGTGTGAATGTGGTCCCTTATGCAGTCTGAGATTGTAGTGCTGAGACTGTGAAATTTCGAGACTTTTGTTTACAAAACCAATAGATTTCTCACCTTACAATGGAAACCAATGTGACTACTTCACCCCTACACGAGTCTATTGATCATTATGCTACTATAGTGGACCTGGGTTATCCGTCACAAGACAAAAGAGTCCATAGTGTGCAGTGCCATGGGTCAATAGAGTTTATTGTCGCACTCTACATATGATTAGTGTTTCTTCCAAAGCATGTGAGTTCATTATGCAGGCTATAGGTCATGCGTCATATTGCGTTGTTTTGTTCGCTATAGTATTGAACCAGGGTTACCACATACAGGACAATAGAGACTGTGGTATGCAATGTCACCCATCAGTAGACTCTAGTGTTGCACGCTGTATATGATAACACTGCTTATGCGTGTGAGTTCATTTTGTATAGGTCATACTGCGTTTTCTTAGCAGCGGTATACTCTATCGTTTTTTTTTGGAAACACTTAGAACCAACTGCCAAAAGGCTACGAGGGTTTTACGTACTTTTCGTCATGAAAAGTGCGATTCCTTCGAATTCTTCTTCATTATAGAAGTGATTTAATATCCATATCCCTATATAACCATTCATCTTCGAAAACGTACATTTGATTGTAAATAGATTTAAACATTTTTTGTAATTACTGTTTTAAACAAGACTGTCCAAGGACAGTGTGCCACAACTTGCACACCTCCAATTCACGCTGCGATATAAAAGTAAGCCGTTTCTTTATTTATCTAGTGTTTCAACCATCATTAAACAACTATAAATCCATTCAATTTATTTCGGTACAAACAATATTGTTCAGTTATTCCTTTCAGTCATATTTTCATTGTGAATATTTTATAAATTTGATTCCAGTACTTAAACTTTTTTTATATATTTGTTTGGTCATGATATAATAACATCTGACAAAAATTTCTTTATTTTTGTTAAAGTGCAATAGAGAGATAAAACAGTAATATTCGTTGGTTGTTAGAATCATATCACTTGAGTATATACGCTTGTAAAACGTTTTTTTTAATACACCAGTTAGTTTTTCCTTTGATAAAATAATAGTAACCAAAACAATGTTAAAATACGCCACACAATCGCATCGTTACTACTTACAAATATCTATACTATAAATGATTATGCTTCAAACTCAACCTCTTTAATACAATGCGTGGATCACCAATTTCTTTCGGAACGCAAGGAAGCCTTGTACGTGAAGCGCGAAAAATACATTAGCAGTGCATACCGGCATCCGATCAAAAGGTCTCCGGACATGAAGTCCCCGGACCAAAAGTTTCCAATTTGGGCAACATAGGACATAAAGTCCCAAGCCATAAAGTCCCCGAACTTTTTGACCTGGATTCGTGCATATCATATATCCCGAAAATGGTTTTCTTTTCTTTCTAACTGGTGCCTCTACATTAGCCAGTCAATGCTTTATCATTTACCGATTCTCTATTAAAATACATAAAAGACAAGGCATTGAAATTTGAAATATTCTTATTGTCGACAACTAGCCGCCTGTCACGTGACGTAAACAAACACCCAGAAGATTTTGTATTTTCGCTCATTTAACTGCAGGAGGCAGGTAAGGCAAGTAATCCCGAAAATGGTTTTATTTTTTGAAGTACTTATATAAGCACCATTGCTTACGTAAGCACACCCTGAAGAGTTGAAACCCTGAAGATTGATATAAAAAATCCGCATTCAAATCCGTCTACAATCTTCGGAGGAGTAGCGATTTCAGAAAAAGTTTACGAACTAAACAAATAAATAAATACACAAATATATTTATGCATCAATAACGGAAAAGCGGTGACACAAACCCCTGTTCGCTTCGCAAGCCGTGGCTAAAAAGGAATGATCGGGTCATGGGACTGCCAAATAACTACGAATGCTCTTCAATAATAAATAGACATTTTTAAGGTTTCACACCGATGACAATGAGATTCTATGTCTTTATTCATTCCGCGTTTTATACACGTCAAGTCGTGAGAGGAGATATGTAGGGTGTCTGGGGTACTTTGGGTGGGTAGGGGTTGTTGTGTAAGAATATATTTATGATGAACGAGAATGTGGGCTATACACAAGTAATTACCGTAATAACATACAATCAAATAACTTATGTATGGTCATATATGGTCATTAACACGGTTTTTAAATACGATCCAATAAAAAATTAAAACAAAATAAACTCTATAACATCTCTTCTTGTATATTTGTATAGACATTACACAAGTGCAATTAATAAATGTTGAAGTTTAAAGTAATACTCCCCCTTTCCATTGTCGTGCTTAAAATAACGGTGTGAAACCTGAATATAGGACGTGCTTTATAATGTCTTTTTATTATTAAAGAGCATTCGTAGTTATTTGGCAGTCCCATGACCCGATCATTCTTTTTTTAAAACAGTAATTACAAGAAAACTGTTTAAATCTATTTACAATCAAATGCACGTTTTCGAAGATGAATGGTTATATGGGGATGTTGATATTAAATCCCTTCTATAATGAAGAAGAATTCGAAGGAATCACACTTTTCATGAAAAAAGTTCCTGAAACCCTCGTAGTCTTTTGGCAGGTTCTAGAATTTAGAATTTTGAAGTCGTTGTTTTTGATGACGTTAAATTTGTCGAAATTGACGAAATTTCAAAGAGCACAGATAGTCGGTCCTTGTATATGCCAAGACAGAGCGAAGCAACAAAAGCACAACGTTTTGGCGTCACCTAGTCAACAGTCATTTGCAGCTAAAATACCAGAAAAAAGCGAATATCTTTTTAGTGATATTTTTGAATAAGAAACGCTTTTACATTGGGGTGTTTTTTTCAGAAGTTTGAATAGCATGTAATTTACTCATTTCATCCCAGGGTGTAGCATAAGTCAGAATTCTGCCTCGGAAATTTTTCGAGGTATATTCAATTTTCCTTCGGTATTTTTCGAGGGAACCTACATTCTGCCCCGGTAGATCCGATTTTCTACCTCGGTAATTTTTCATGGAGAACCTCAACTCTGCCTTGGTAATCTTGATTTACCCTCGAAATTACCAAGTGTTTCTAACCTTATGCTTCACCCTGTCATCCTGGACAACATGCGTAAATTGGTTAACCTATTGCTAATGAAAACGTTTTAAAAAGGTGGCGGACAGGTCACATCAGAAGCGTTTTTCTTAATCTTTTTGAAATTCAATATAATCATTTTGGATTATCATTCATTCACTTTTGGGAGGCGTGTCTGAGTAAAGCGGTTTTTCGAGTATTTCGAATAAAAACGCCTCCAATAGGTTTAAATTATCTGTTTTTGTGTTCGTAATTAAACTTCAAAGATAGTCCTAAACAAATCAATTAAAAACTAAAATCAACTTTTTATAAAAATAAAAACGCTCTCAGATATGGTCTTTTTATCAGTAAACACTTTTTTTAGAGAAAAACGCTTCTTGTGTAGCAAGTCTGTTTGGTCTTTTTATTAGATATACCCTTTACTTTTTTTAAATTTTGAAATGACATGTCAATTGTTGCAAAAAGCGATATCTTGAATAAAAACGCTCGCAATATGTGCTGCCCTTTTCGACATAGCTTTTACCCTGAGGCATTAAAATGCATTCTCTACCCAGGTTTTAAAACAATTGCGCTTATAAAAGCGTCTCAAATAAAAGCGCTAAAAAAGCTCTCATTTGTTTAGAATCTACTGACCCGTGGAATCGCGCACGACAGACTATTGCTTTTTGCCGGGTTACCCTGATTCACTATAATTGTAGCATTATGGAGTCTATTGGGCGAAGTAGTCATACTGGTTTCATTATAAGGGGGAATGTATTGGTTTGGTAAACAAGAGTTTCGACATTTCACAGATTCAGCATTATAATCTCATACTGAATTAGGGACCGCAGTCACACAAACTCAGCTGATTCTTAACCTGGTATATAACAATGCACCCCGGATATGTTCTGGAGCGTTTCTTTTGTTGCAAAGTGTATATAGGGACGGTCGTCCCTATCTATAGGGGCACTCAAAATACAGGGACGGTCGTCCCTATTTATAGGGGCACCCCTAAATATAGGGACGGTCGTCCCTATTCATAAGGGCGGTAGCGTAGGTTTGTATATTTAAAATGTACATATTTCTTAAAGATTAATAAAACTAAGATGACTATATTTTATAATATTTTGTATGGTGGTAGGGCAAAAACCTTTTAGGGCAAAGGCCCTGCTATTTTCGCAGCTAGGACGAAAGCCCCGAGATACTTTGACATACATTATTCCTAATTTATTGAACATATCGATGATATATTTTTATTCAAGCAAGCCAAATTATAAGTGCAGCTATTTATGGATTAAGAGTTTTAGCTATTGATTACAGTATTAACTCTATAATTGCAAATACGGTGCGAATTTAACATTTCTATAGTGCGAGCGTTCAATAATAATAAAAATAATATTTCAATGCTATAGAATGAACAATGTTTGCGCACATAGAAATAAAAAATAATTAAATTCAGGTTTGAAATCGCGTTGCTTTCGCTCTAGCTGCTAAAATCTCAGGGCTTTTGCCATGAGGGGATTTTGCCCTATGGGGCTTTCGACCTATGGGGCTTTCGTCCGCGCACCCTTTTAATTATCCAATTTATAAACGTTTGTTCTTGTGCTTATTTTTTTAAAGTTAGCCTAATGAATATCTGGTTTTGATTGATTATTTTAAAACTAATAATCGCGCTAAAAACTCAAGCAAATGCAACATAAACACTTCTGAGAAAACTTTCAGAAATTTTATATTCTTAATTTTTTTTCTGAATTGATGATAGGTTCTTAAAAGTTAAATAAAGCACTCGATCTGTAAGTTCTTTATTTAATATTTCCGATTAAATTTTGATAAGCTTTTATGATATACATTTTGATAATTTGATTGGACTAGAAATATTCTAAATAAATATGCTCTTTGTTTCAGGTCACTAGCGCGAAACAGGAAGGGAACTGGAATATGAAACAGTCTGAAAGGTACATTGGATGTGATTTTTTGAATAATGCCCTTTTTCAATAAAGGGACACTTTTTACGAATTTTTTATTTTGACTTTTGATATATAACTCATTTGTATATCAATCTAAGTGATTTTTTTTTGTCTCGGGGTAACCGTTATTATTTGTCTTAAAGTTGCTGAACACAAAACCAATCAATTCTTTAAAATAAGAAAGTGCGGTAAAGTTAAAGCATGGCATTTCGAAAAAAATGGACTTATTAAAAAACGGACACTTGTTAGTTTACTGAAATAGGACTAAAGAGTTGATATTTTGGTGTTTCATGTTTTTGGAATAGCGGAAAGGATAAATTTAGTTTTATTTAGCTCTATTTTTTCACTACAGAGTCTATAGAGTATAGACTATAAACACAGCACATAGCACATGGTCATTTATCTAGTCAAGTTGTGACTAGAACCAGTCTAGCGGTAAAAGGTTAATGATAGGGCAAACAATATTGATCTATCTAAATAACTGATTCAAAACAATGTTCCTTAACATATTCATATTGGTTAAATAGCAGTGTGTCCGCTATATGAGTCAAATTGGAAGTATTCATTAGTTGAGAAAGGCATTTAGCTGCGTTCCTGGATACTTATAAGAAGTATAAGAAATATATGTATATGGTTTTAATTGATTAACAAGACTGTCCAAGGACAGTGTGCCACATCTTGCTTAAAGTTCATTTAAGACGTCAAAGTCCCTTATGCGTCGATAACTTATACCGGTTTCATTTGGTTGGTTACAATGGCGACTTGATTGTTGTGTTGGACTGGACATTTTGGCAAACAGTAAACGATAAAACATAATATATATTTTTCAATTTGGATTGAAAATGCAAATAGTCTTTATATAGTCGTCTTAATAAATGGCAGACCACTTCAAATACTGAAACCTATATAAGATGAATGGTGGACCATACTATATCCGAGGGAATTTCGATTCACATGCACATCACATACAGGATACCTTTGCTGAAATTTTATCACATACAGTAACTCATTTCAACCTACCAATTACTTTGACAAAACAATGGGGAAACTTTTTATGGCAAAAATAAATAAATAAAGGGTTTCAACTTGAATTAAGAAAACATACATATAAGTATTAAAGATTTGAAAGTCAGTTATAAAACATAGACATAGGTATTTATTATTTTTAAAAGGACAGAAGATTTTCAAAAGCTGGAAAAATTCACAAGATGTACAGTTTATTAACCTCATTTCGAACGAATAAACCATTTTACCACAAACCATTAGTCTTTTTTACATGTAATTCCATTTACAAAGCAAAGACAGTTGACTATTTGATGATCGAAACAAAATGGTGTGTAAAATTGCCCCGATGATATACTCCACAGCAGAGCTTTTTCGATTGTTACGTCATAATCAAGTGGCCGCAGCATAAGTTTAGACTTAATTGTTCATATGGAAAGATATAAGCAATCATAACCCTGCGTATATAAGCAATATAAGCATAAAATAGCACAACTTTTATGCCCTAGCTCGCAAGGAATATTTTAAACCAAGTCTCATTGAAATCGGCCCACAAATACCAGAGGAGTAGCATTTTCAAAAAAAGTTAACGAACTTAACAAATAAACAACTAACTAACTATATCAAGTACGGCAAAGTGGTCGTACAATCCACGTCATGCATAGCAAGCCGTGGCTAAAAACGTTCCGATAAATCTATTCATATCTTTATAAGGTACGTGTACAGATATTTTTACAATTAAAGGGATTATGTGCATTTAACTAAAAAGTCGAGTTTTGGTGTTTAGAGAAATATTTAACACATGACATAACATGTTGCATATAGCAAATAATTAGTTTTTCTTTGATATCATAGAGCAAAGTATTAGGGAGCGGTTACATTAAATCGCAAGTCGCGATTTTTACGGTTACATTATTTAAGCGATTCAGGACTTCTTATTTCTATACATTTTGCCATCGAATTAATATAAGACCTCCAAATTGTAAATCCTCCAAAACTTATAAAATGAACCTATACTTAATTGTTTATGGATCCACAGATATATACATATTAAGCGTTTCTTATAAAAGGCAAATACTTTGTTTGATAATCTGCAAAGACAACTTTCTTTTCACTTTATCTAGACTTCTATCACTCTTAGTAATTGTGATTCTTTTAAGTTTGCGCCGAAGGTGTCAAAATGTATCAATGATAAATCATTTACAAGGGGAGCGATAATAAAAATGGCACTGGATATTGAAATGGAACAAAAGTAAACCTTCATTTCTTCTATGTTATTCATTGTTTTGCCTTTAATTTTAGTTTAAAATATAATATTTATGTATACAAATGTTCTGTAGAAATTTAAACCTTGAGTATGAAGTAGAAGTTATAAAATATGAACTTTGAAAATTGTTCCATTTCCATATTCAATCAAATTTACATATAGCTTCCCTTGTAATGAAACCAAAAATTGAAAAGACGATGGTGGATTCATCCTATGCTAAAGAATAGAAAACTAAAAGGATGCTTCATATATCTATTTCGAGAAATTCAAAAAGATAAAAAAATATATATATTTACCATCAATGCTTCCCTTTCAATTTCATTTCCTAGATCCACCATTTTATTTGTATTTGCAAGAATTGACCCATTATGATTGTTCACTTTGGATTGTATAAAATCGGATTGTTTTCAATTTTATATTTCATTAGTTTCTGTTTCCTCGAAAGTAAATAGTATATATTCCTCCAGTGTTCCTTCAGTAGGAGTCTATCTTAATGTTCCCGTTTTGAATTCGGTATAACCAGTATTTACCATTGACTGTTATGAATTAATGGGTGATGAAACTATAGAATATATATAGATCTGATATCAGATTGTAGTCTATAGCACCAAAGTATATTTCTAAATAAATACGGTAGATTTACAATGTGTTAGATCAGTACCTGCACGTTCAACAGGAGACATGTGCAAAAAACAATTTTAGAATAGATACAGTTTCTATGCATGCTTCCATCATCTTTTGGAATCACAGTTAATCATTAAATTTATATTCAATATGGGAAGCTTATCGTTCCTTTCAAAATGTATCGCCGCTGGCGATAGAAATCGCAGCTTGCGTTAAAAATTTCCACTCGGGAAGCGAATCGCAACCTGCGACAAATGCCAAACAAACAATAATCCATGCAAAGAAATATAGAGTATAATTGTTCTGGTTTTGAGAATCGCTGCTATGTAACCGCAAATTTATCAAATCGCTTCGAGCGACAACAAATTTATTTTAGAAAAAGTTAAAGTCATATAAAGAAAACAGTGAAAATCGCAAGTGGCGACAGGAATCGCTACTTTAATGTAACCGGTCAGTTTTTATTTGATATAGATACACATATTTTTTTTCACGACAATAAAACTGAGAATACACATTACTGTCTTATTACGATCAGAGGATTTTTCCTGATTTATTTCAAACAAATTTATATATCAACATGTTTTTAAAAGTATCAGTCAAATCTATATTTGATAATAGGACAATCCATTGAAGCGCCATTTCTTCCGTGATAGGGTTAGAATATACCTAAGTATCTTAATCAAAAATAGAAGTTTTTTAAAGAACTATTTAAAGTTATCATCCGTTTTTATGTAATATTCATCGTGAAAGAGAGAACCCAATGCGTGTAATAAATAAAATAAAAATCCTAAATGAAAACCGATTCCGGTATTCGAAAAAGTGTATGATTTTATATACAGTAGAACCTGGTTAACCCGAGAATATTTTTTGAGTCATCCATGCATTCGACTTCGTTTTTATAAAACAAGTTTATGATATATGGGGCATTGAAATTATCTAGAGTTAATGGGTAATTCGATTTAATCGTGATCGAGTTAGCGAGGTTCTTCTGTATTCAATTTTATAAATAACCCTTCGCACATGTGAGACTTCGGACAAATGGGTCTTTGAACAAATGGGCCATCGGACTAATATGCTTACCCATCATAAGTTTGGGACTTAAAGTTCATTTTAAAAGAAATGAGTCAACGAATCATGTTATATTTTATCAAATTATGTTCATAATTTGAAAATGCAATATACATTCTTTTTTTTTGCATTTCCATTTGCCCAAATGGGTCTAACCTTTGCAAAATTTAGGGCTTTTGCATTGGACTTAATGCCGACAACCGAGAGCAGTTATTTTCATTTTGTTATGTCTAAATCTCCGAAAATAGCACCTTCAATTGCAAATATGATTTAGTTTAACAATTATGGTGATTGGAATATATGAATACATTTTTTTTTTCCAAAATTGAAAGCGAATAAAGAAAATCTGTTCCGCAGTTTATCATTAAAACTAGGAAGATTCTGGAAAAGTTCCCAAGTGTGAGCACATTTAGAGCAATGCCTCAAAGTTCTAGATTTTTGCCCCTCGTAAAGAATTCATTTCTGTTTAACGTGCATGTATTTAAAAATCAAAATAATTAAAACGAAACGAATTATAGAGGTAAACATATATTGCATAAGCATATTAGTGGGCCTTCAGGCAAGTTGGCCTTCGGACATCTGACATGGAATCACCTTTCGTATGACCCATGCCCATATGTGGTCTAATCTCAACTCATTTATTTTGATTTCGCTGAAATTTATCGCTTTTACGCACAAAACCGGTCCCTTAGACCAATTGCTGCATGATATGGACTTGAAAGAATATTTTATGTGAATAAGACTTTAAACATGCATGAGCAGAAAGACTTGCACTTCTTAGCTATATACAGACAATGTTAAGTAATAATATTCGAAATCATTTTGAGTATTACTTTATTACTGACCATGTTTACTGCAAGAGTTATCATTGCGTTTCAATTCGAAAATACAAATACTTGTTCCGGTGGTTACCCTGATAATTGTTTACAATATAAAATTCTTTTTTTTTTCAATGAATATCACCTAGATTCTTATAGCTTTTCTCCCGCCAAATAACTTGCACTTGCTTATTCAATTTCAGATACAAAGAGAGAGTAGTTAATGTTCAAATCGAGAATCCGCCGGTGATGGGAAATTTTCAAAATAGATTAGCTCCACTCAACATCACATTATCCAGCAGTAAAACTGTCAAAGATGTTCAACAGGAAGTGGAGGAAAGAACCGGGGTTCACTCTAACAAGTTGAAGTTCCGGAGACAAGGGAAGCCCGTAAGTGATAATGTCTAATTAGTTTATACATGTATAGCAATTATCTCTCAGCACATATAGCAGTGATATTCGTCGCGTTAAATGATACCATAAATAGTACATAAAGTGAATAGGATTTTGGGCAACTGTGAAGAGCACCTCACGAACTAATGCTCAAAAAGGTGTCCCACTAAATTCCAAGTGGCTTGGAAACTTTATAAAAATACTAAATGCTTAGACAGTTGAGCAGTTTGAGGAACAATTTTTTGATGATTTCTAAATTTTCGCAATAAGAAGTGTGAATAGTTATTTCAATATTGATTAAAATCGCATGTAATTGCATAATAAACTGGTATTTGCAATTTATGATTGGAAAAGTAGCAAAATTAAACATTTAAATTGTCGCAAAAGGTGTTCCTTTATTGTTCCAAGCTGGCTTAAAACGGAGAGGCAGTTCATCTGGCATGGAAAAGGCGTACACCTTTTTGTAACAAATTTGTACCAACTAGAATGATTATTTGGTTGCTGCCCGTATTAAAATGTTGTTTCGATGCCTTGGGATGCCCTTCAAGGGTTCTGAAGAAAGGTCTAACACTGATTCTCATTCCCACCGCGGTGATTTAGTAGCTGGTTCAAAGATTTATTCCTACAATGAAACGCACTTCCTCCGAATTTTGAGAGGAATAAAAAAAGGCATATTGATATATTTATATATAACTTTTCACATTTTATTTCCCGTACTCTAGCACTGCTAAAGAAAAAATATCGAGATTATCTTAATTCTTATCTATAATGTCTCTCACGCAAACCACACGATGCTTGCCGCGTGGTTCCGGGTCATCCGTATTTCCGGTAAAACACCCTCCGCATTTCCGGTTCTTCGCCGGTCTGTAACTTTTATGGACCGACTGCGCTTCACGTCTAATATCTGCGACCTGTGTAACATAGCATAAAGACCATATTAACGAGACCGCCATATATGCATAATCAATATGTACATTTATGTATATATGTTGTGGTCAATCTGTGAAAACCGCGCATGTTGACATTCGCTGATTTTTTCAGTCAATGACAACATTCCCTGGTTCACTCAGCGAATGTCAACAATGCCTAAAATTTCCATGCATTGTCAACATACACTGAAAATTTACCCCGAAAAAAATACACAGATTGACTAAAATAATGTTCGATAAATAAATTATGTTCTCAAAGCATCAACACGCTTTTAGTTTAATGTTTCGAATACTATTGAATTGTTATGCTCTGGGATCAACTTAGTTTCAATAATAAGACTAAAACATATACGTGAGCTCTCTTTCCCAATAGCATGGCCAATTTCAAAGTGTTTTTCTGAGCTCGACATTCTGATTTGGACCACAATATCTCAAATGGTCTAATACCTTTTTAACATCCCAAAACGCCGCATATTTTGGAGTTGGAGGATTCGCATTGAAAATGCCCGCCAATGCACCCACAACATCCGGGTGTTGCCCGACGGGTACCCCGTCAATAGGACCATGAACCTGTGATAATTCCGATCGGAAGTCATTAATCGTCGAGTACACATACCCCCTGTTTGTCCATTAGAGGAAATTTACATCTACCACAGAAGCCTGAAATGGATAGATTACCTTTTTACGAACCCAGCTAGTACACTTACGCCAGGAGTATTCGTAAGCGGTTTTCATGCCTTCTCTTCATCTGGTGAGAGGTCGCCAGGGTCCTCTGATATTCCACGCATCTGCGACACTTTCCACGCCGCCATTGTGAGAGATTCCTGGTCCATGAGTGGATGGTTCTGGTCATGAAGACCCCTCTCAGTAACCACGGTAATGGCGGCAATATTATCGGACTTTTAACCAACATCTCCAGTAGATTCGGGTACCACGGTTGAGATGGCCATGCTGGTCCTATCAACGTAACCTTCGCTTCCTCTTTGCGTAGCTTCCTCGAAATTCGTCCTTTCAAGCAAAACGCGTCGGAACGCTCTTCGCCTGCAATGCATCTGTCCTGATCGCTTCCGGATCGGGTTTCCAGCTGTTAAATTTCGCCATCTGGAAATTCAACTTGTCCGCAGAGATCTTACCTGAAAGGGCCCAACTTCCGGTCGAGCTGGCGAAAAACGTCTACCACTAATTTCCAATTGCTCGCGTCTAGCCATGTTCCGCGCGATAATGCATCTGATTTTCCTTCCCCGGTAGGTAGATCGCCGACAGCGTTATCTATCTTTTCATGCTGAATTCCCATATCTCCGTGGACATCTCTAGTAGGCGCTTTGACGCTGTCCCTTCTTCTTGTTTACTTGTGCTACTGATGTTATGTTCTCCATGTGCAGAATCAGATGGGCGTCGGTCATTCGTTTCGCAAAGGCTTTTACTGCCAGGGTTGCTGCCTTCAATTCCTTCGTATTTAAATGTCATTCCTTCTCTTCCCGCGTATAATACCCCGCTATCTTCCACTGGTTCGTCCAAGCCCCCGCATTCTCCCGACGCATCTGTCGTTATATGATGCTCCTGTTTTGGGCTCAAAAGGGATCTCCAATTCGTCGCTTCTAGATTTTGGATCCACCAGAGTAAATCCTGTCAGCATTCTGTCTCTAATCGGAGTTCTGTCACGTAATTTTGATTTCTCATCAGAGCTTTCGCGCTTGCAATCTGGACTTGCCGATAATGGAGCTGGCAGGACTGCCTGAATCGAGGAAGTTAATTTTCCCACTAACTTTCCCCGCTAATTCCCTAACTGTTACGCTTTCTTTCCTCAATATGGCCCTGCAAGGGATATTTTCTTTCCTACCAAATTTGAGAGGTATTCCAAGGACTGACTTGGTTCCTGTACCGTTGTTTCCCAGTTTACTAGGAATCCAAGGTTTTTGAACACGAACATTATGTTCTTAAGATCCCGTCTCAACCCTTCCTGATCCTGATTTAACACTATGACATCGTCTAGAAAGATCATCACCCTGATTCCTATTCTTCTAAAAAAAAAGCTATCACCGGCCTTAATAGCATTGAAAATAATTGATGAGCAGGCCCTAGACCGAATGCCATGACCAGAAACTGATAGAGCGTTGACTTCAAACGAATCCTTAGAAACCTTTTCGCATTTTGATGCATCGGTACACTGAAATATGCGTCTTTGAGATCCAGTGTCATCATGTAATTTCCCAGCTTTAGCATATCCATATCCGTGAGATTTTCCAACTTGAAGTGTTCGTATTTTATGGATTGATGCAGTTTTTTTTACGTTGAAAACTGGTCTCATTCCCTCAATTCTTTCTCTCAAAGAAACAGGTGTCCCACAAACTGACTCTGAAACTGGGTTCGTCTCCTCTTTTGGCCCATCTGAGTCATTTTTGTCATTTCTAGATCCTCGTTTCTAGAACAAGCAACAGTCGGATCACATACCTTGGGGAATAGAGAGTTTTGCCCAAGTTTCAGTCAAAACGAACAGTTTGCTTGTCAACTTTTCCAATTTTCTCGGAATCGTGCAATCCTTTCCTCTATTGGTACATTTCGATTTTTCTCCCTCAGATCGATTAACCCCAACACGGACGCTTCTTCCCTGACTATATTTTTATTATACACACTCAACAAACCCTGTGGAGTTTGACTTAACTGCGGTGGAACCTTTATCTCTTCTTTTGGTACCTATGTCGGTCTCCTCACTATTGAGCATGTACTCATGTCGTACCTAAAGCTTCCGGGCGATGAAAGTTTATCGCGACATTAACTTGCCCCATTGTAATATGCACCTCTCAAAATGTATCATATTATTCATTGATATAGCCTTGTACTCCTCACAAATGTTATCATTAATTTCCTTCAAAACCAAGAACAAGGACCCTAGCCCTAGCATAAACGTACCCTGCACTTTTGCCAAACTCTTATCATTTTTCAGTAACTTCCCATCTGAGTCAATCATAAAAAAAGCAAAATCCTCGTCCAATTTTGGCACGTGGATGGATTTATCATCTGGCATGTCAATTTCATTGTCTCATCATTGAGAAATATGGACAAATATTTAGACACGAACTTTCTCGGTGCTTGGGCAACGCTAGCTTCTCGTCTGATTTGGTAGGATCAAACATTGGGATTTCCCCGTCCTCCGATGCGTCACTACTAATGACTTTTTTGAGCGTTTGAAATTTTCATCATCTGACTCCTCCGACGAATCGTCAGAATAAGCCATACATGTATGTTTTTTAATGTGCCAAATGACCTTGAACTTCATTAGCTTTACCCGAATTTTCACTTGTCGAATTGCCACTTTCTTGCTCATTTTTGCGATTTATAGCCGAACTGACATCGTTGTGCTCAATGTCGTTCATAATATTGTAATCGTCTTACTTAAGTTTAGGCTGTAATACGCTCGATATTTGTCGATTTATAAAGTTTACAATCTGTGCGTTTTGTTTTACGAACCATCCTCGCAGAGGAGGTGCGAGGATGGGAATAAATCTTGAACGACCTGCTAAACAATCGTGGTTGTGAGGAGATTTGTGAGGAGCAGTTTTAGACCTTACACTTAATGATACTTTAATAAACGGGCGCTCAAATGTATGAACTGGCGCCCAAAAATTGTGGCCAGGGCGACATTCTGCGGCCTTAAATAATCCTAGGATAATCCCTGATAATTTTAACGTGAAAATCACTAAAGTCGTTGATGGCAAATTTAATCAGCATTTTCATTTTAGGTTCCACTGAAGACGCCATTAAGCACATTGACCGAGGGCGGAAATGATATATCTTTGCATCTTCATGCAGGAAAACTATGCGGCGGGATTGGTGGGTATACAAACAAACGTTTAAGATATATAGAATAAAAACAATTATTTAACAGCATTTTACACACCATTCCAAAGCTCCATACACATCCGTGAAATCAATTTAAGGAGATGTTAGGAAATATTGATATAAGACAGAATTCAGAGTTCAGATATATGTATACCATATATCATATGTATGTTTATTAATCAAACTAAGGTGATATCTGATTGTTCTATTTCTTGCGAAACTGTCACGATAATAAAACTACGATACGCAGGGGTGTACCTTCAAGAGAAATTCCCCTCGCATTGGCGCGACTGGCTCACAAAAGTTAGTCGCGCGAGGGAAAAGTAAGCCACGCGGCCAGTACTGAGTTTTTCATAGAGCGTATATCCAAAAAAACATCAGGGAGGTATCTTGCTTAAAAGTTTCGTCATACAGGCAAGGCTATAAATACATATTATATCTAGATGAATAAATGGCGAGCGCCGCAGGCGCGAGGCGATTTTTTAACTATACGTTATTCTTATTAAATGAGTGTTGTTTTTAGGTATACCTATATCCAAGATTTTTGAGTACTTTATTTAAGGGTTTATACATGTTTCTACAAAGGTGGATTTTTTACCGGGTTCAGGACTGCTCATAGATAGTGTTCGATTTAATTAAATTTATTTTAAGATACATCTTTTTGTCGGTATGTTCAATTAAACTACAATTATGAAAAGATCAAATGTTCAAATTGAATGATTAATATGTAATTCAATGTTTAAATATATCAAAATCGCTATTGTTATTCATTAAAATGATTTAAGTAACCCGAGCGCCGAAGGAATGAAGGAATGCAATGATAATGAATATAAATACAGGGTTCGTCCTGACTCCGGCGGATTATGCGCGCGGCGCGCACGCCTCCGTTTTGGACGCGCGATTGACCTGAAGTTACGCGGGCAAGGAAAAACATACATCCTGATTTGTTTACAACATTATTAATGTACACATCTAAATTCTATTAGAAAAAATCTCGAAGGGGTATGTTTTTTTTTGTAGATTTTAAATACATTTTCTATGAAAACCGCTTTTTTGGCCAATTTGACAACTTCCGGTCGGGTTTTTTTCGACCGAAATGGTCAAAAGGTACATCTATGGACCAAGACCTTTCATTTGAGCCTATAACCAAGTCTCTATGACCTCCCGTTCAAATTTCTATCCCGTACAAGCAAGTATTGAAAACCCGCTATTTTTGGCTATTTGGGCCAATTTGACAACTTCCGGTCGAGTGTTGTTGACCGAAATGGTCAAAAGGCACATCTACAGACCAAGACCTTTCATTTGAGCCTATAACCAAGTCTCTATCCCCTTCCGTCCAAAAATTCTAGCCCGTACAAGCTTAAGTCTTGAAAAACCGCTACTTTTGGCATTTTGGCAAATTTTCCGAAAACTGTTTATCGGTTTTCAAATATCTGTGGATGTGAAGTGATACAGATTTGAACCTCATTCTGCCTTACGGTATCGTTGATACCGGA